>KN483182.1:58259-83696 GCA_000787095.1 Periophthalmodon schlosseri | reverse complement strand
TGTAGGGAAGAACGGATAGGTTCTTTACATTTGTCCATAGCCTTGAATTTATGTTTTTTTTGTTTATGGTTTCTATTATAGCACCGGGAAAGAGAAGGAAGGGAAGAGACTGACTTAATTAGCATAAAAGTATTAAGTTTTAAACCTGTAACTTCTTGTTATATCATAGAAGAAAATGTAGGTGTTTGCTATAATAGACAAATGTAGTTTAGCTTATATTCAGTTATATTTCGTCGATGACATTTGCTTGATGACGTTTTTTGTGTTCGTCCACTGATCTGAAGATTAGCGGTTCGAATCCCGCCTTCGACATAAAAAAACATCATTGGTAGAATGGTCAGATTCATTGTGCGATTCCAGTTCCCACAGATGAATGCTGTCGTTGTGTCCTTGGGCAAGACACTTAACCCACCTTGCCCCTAGTGTCTGTGTACACTGGTGTAGTGAGTGTATGTGTGAATGTGTTGATGTAAGGCGCTTTGAGTGCCTTGAAGGTGTAAAAGCGCTATATAAAAATGTGACCGTGACCATGACCATGACCATGACTATAAAGCTGTACCTCTCTCTACAGTGTAACAGTATCTTAAAAGTAAAAAGTAAAAGTTTTGGTCACTATCCTCACTATAAGTAAGTCTACATGTGAGTTCAGACATGACTTGTTTTGTCCTTAACTTCAAATTATAAATCAGATATTACGTCCACACTGTTACTCTTACTATTACTCTTATTTGCGTATAGTTTTTTCTCCCAAATACTTTATCCCCTGAACCACTACTTTTTGGTAATATTATTTTGAAGTAATTTCCCTCTTACTTGAGTACAATTTTACTTAAACTATAAATCTACCTTCAGCTAATAAAGAAATAAGAAAGAACATATGGTTTATTGGGGAACTTCTTGAACATGCTAACCACTTTTCAAATTTTTTTCCATCCCATATACAACTTAATCATCCCAAGACAGTGTCAACACCGCCCGCACTTCAAACATTCCCAGCGTTTTTGTTTCCTTCTTTCTTTATTACACGTTGGCACACTCTCTCAAATTGCCTAAGCAAGCAATTGTCTCCAGAGAGAGATCTATCCTCAGATTATTTTCAGAATTTCAACAGATGCTAAAGTTTACATAACTTTGATTCACTAATTAAATGTCTTTCTTCTACACTACTTCTCTTTCAACATTACGGCTGTTACCTGCATAAAATACACCTCTCTTTCACCATAATAAATGTCTTTTCATGTTTTATTCAGATGTGGTTTGCACTGCGCCGCCTTGATGGTTCCATATCTATTTGAGCATGTTTCTGTCTGAACACAGTGATGGAGTGTATATGGGGAAGGGCTGTGGGCATGTACACTGGTTTGTCTTTGCTGGCATTTCCATATGGAGGAATGGAGTGATGAATAATATGCAGGCGGCATTACAGAAGCCTCCAGTGGCTCTACCTGAGAGGAAAGCACAGGCTGTGTGGGTAAATGGAGTGGACTCGGAAAACGTGAGCACAATGAAACAGGCCTGAATCCAAATGTGTTACAGAAAATAGAAAGAGCAGATTGGATAACAGTTTTCAATGTGTGGTTTATATGAATAAGAGTGTATGAGACAAAAGAACAGAGCAGCTGTCGGTGGAGAAGCCAAGTATTGAGCATTTCTTTCGCTAATTTGAGTCAATTTTTATGTATCTTCCAAATTAGCGCCAACCAGCTATTCTAAATTTTGATTGAAAGGTAAACATTTAGAGAGTGAAGAAACTGTGGTGATAGTGAATCAAAATCTACATACATCTTTCATCTTTCCAATTTAGCAAATATGAGGATGTCTTTGTGTATAGGCTAGGACAAGGTAATCAGACCTGTTTGATGAACTTGCAAGTATTTTAAATAGTAAACAAACATGTTAATTTTGTCCTTTACAGGCGCTGTACCTGCTTTTTACGGTCTTAAATACTTGAAAAACAGAACTAGTTCATTTTCAACAATTTGCAGTGACCCAAAGTTGTCCTCACTTTCCTTATGCATTCCGAGCATTCTAATAATTCCCCTCGATGAGTTTATAAGCACGAGTTATAAGCACAACTTTCAGAAACGATCGGAATTTGCCGTGACGATAAAGTTAGGAACAATTTGCATGCTAGCAGCAGCACACTTACTGATTATTGGACAATAAAATGTTTTATAATTAGATGCAGACAGAACACAACAGACTTATTCTGATGTCAAGAGCTGCTTATACAATATATCTGTACTGGAGCAACACAAATTATGCTCAGATAAATGAAAAAAATCAGGTACAGGCTCTTAAAGATCCCATGAGCCCATTTTAGTCCTGATGTAGACTTCATCTGGTCCTGTTTTAGCCTTGTTTAGTCCTTGTCTAGTCCAGGTTTAGTTTTTGGTATTGTCCTAATTTTGATTCATTTGAAAGGGTGAATGCTCCATAAGGAACATCTACCCCTTATGGCGTTGAGGGTGCTAAAAACTTCTAATATAGCCTAATTCATGTGTCTTATCTTTCCAAAAGGCCCGCTGTGAACCTTCATGTGCGAATAACGACATGAAAAGAGAAACAGTTGCTATCCACTTACACTTAGCAGTAGCAGACAAGACCAACCCCTGCAAAACATCACTGATAAATTCATGCACAATTTGTTTAGTTCATGGCCCTTCACAAGTATGTCTCTGCCTCTTAACCACAAACAGCACTTGTCTGTGAAGAGGAGTTTTGGCAAAGAATCCTAAAGCTGCAGATGAGCGGAGCGTGCAACATCTGCCCAGAATAATCCGTCTGTAACTGATCTGCTCGCTGCTCTCAACAGTCACAGCACACAGGAGGAAGTCATAGCAAGACAGTTATTTTTCACCATTCTCTCCACAGAAGGCGCGTTAAGGCATACGGGAGACACGCTAACAGCTACGTGTGAATATAAGCATGAAAAACAACACAATCTGCTTCTGTTTTTTTTTTTCTCACTCTCGGTTGAGACTGACAAATTGGGACTATGTACACAAACACAGGAATAGCTAAACGTCAAAGATGGGTACATTGTCAGAAGTTGTATTCAAGATTTATAAAAGTATAGGCTACTTTTACGAATACCAGTAAAACAGTATTTGTTGGAAAAGCTACTATACTACTACATTTGTGTTTTGAGGCAATCTGACTCCCGAAATACACAATTAAATATTCTCAAAAAATGTAAAAACAAAAATTGTGGTAAAAACTGAGTAAATGTAAATGTAATATATATAACTACCCAGCTCTAAACATGCAGAGAAAGTAACGCTAATGCTCTTGTAGTATTTTGTGTTTTTATTAAGTGGCACAGAACTCGTTTGAACACCCCCCAGCCTCCCTCCTTCCCTCCCCCCTTCCCTCCCCTCGCCACCGGGCCTTGGATGACGGTCATGACTCTGTGTGCCCAAACCCGGGTCCCATGAGTTCTTGCTATTGCTTTGATGCATTTTTCAAAAGGAATGTGACACGAATGCCAAAAAAAGACAGGAAAGAAAAAAACAAACTGCACACACTATCCACACTCAGCATTCCTCCTTTTTCCCATGATCCTTTGCTCCATGTGAGTGTTAAAAGCAGTAATATCTAGTACAGAGTTGGTTCAGTTGCACATGTGCCAGCTGAGAGTATTGTTTCAGTATTTGATTTTGTGAGGAAACTGCAGCACTATTATTTCTAGTGTTGGTTTGCCTATATACTGTTGTTATGGAGGATATTGTACCTTCAGCTTTTGTTTATTTTGGCCCATACATCTTAAACATTTTTCCAGATATCTCCATGCAAAGAAAAGAAAATAGTGTAGTAGGCTATATTAAAATTGTGCTCAACTTTTTAATGTGTATTTTAGCTTTTGCTGTAAAAACTGACTTGCTAATTCTCAGAACAGCTTAATACTTAATAGACATGGTGCACAGTTGTAGCCTCAGCACAGTCTCTTAAGTCAAGTACAATGTTTGTATTTTGACAAAGTGTGTAGTAAAATATTATCACATATTATTACATTAAGAATTTTGCTGATTTTTATCACAAAATCATTAACACCACATGTTTTGCACCAGCTCCGGGTGAACAACAACAATGTGTGAATGAGATACAGACAGACAGGTAGATAAATAAATAAATAAATGTGGTGAATGTTTTAGTTGCCATGTTGTCTGTTGTCACAATATAGTAGACACAAGCTTCTGCCCGATCACTGTCAGAAAAGGCTGTTCTTTGTCACCTCTTGTCACCGTGACAACTCCAAACACCTCATACTGACACCGATTCACACACCACATTCATAGTCAAGGTGGGTGAGGTGTCTTGCCCAAGGACACAACAAAAATAAGCATCCATCATGTTTGGATTTGCTGTAACAACTGAGCCACTGGCATTGTTCAGATTGTGAATAGGTTTCATTAATGCTATTATTTTGTAATTGCACCCACATATTAAGGTGTTACTAAAATTACAGTTACTATGTTATTGTAGAGGATCCGGGCAGTGCAGTGTACCAGTGTGCATAGACCAAACCCATTTTCTGTTCCAACCCTCCACAGGCATTATGGGTGAACTTGAGTGACATAAATTTCACCAAATAGCCTAATATGACAACATTAGCGGCGACGTCATATCAGAATTTGCGAGGAATAATAGCTTTTCCTCCTTCTGTCGGCGCGTCTTGATGAAAACCTCATTTTATTGCTACAATCATAATGGAATTATCTGCAGGTGTGATGGGGGCATTTAATGAAATCATTACAAAGGATTACCTGCTTTTTTCGCCGTCTTATTAAAAAGAGAGTTTGTGACAGGAGCCTGCCTCGGCCCCTCCCTCACTGGTCACGGTGATTGCATGTTTGTCAGTCTGGCAGCCTCACCATTTGTACTTGGCATAAAAGCCTGCAGGGAGCCTCGTGAACTGATTGGAAATTTTTGGCAAATATGAACAAAAATTTAAAGGACCTGTACCCAGTATTTCCGCATGCATTTGAACAAATTTGGCCTTGCCCCAGTACAGATCTATAGTATAAGCAGCTCTCGAGGTCAGTCTGTCTGCATCTCATTAGAAAAGCATTTTATTGTTTGATAATCAGAAAGTGCACGTTAGGCTGGTGGTTGTTGTTAGCTTTACAGCCATGACAAAACTCCACTCTCGCTTAAAATGAACTAGTTCTGTTTTCGTTGAATCTGGTTTTCATACCTCCAAAGCACATGCACGATTTTGTTAAATAAATGGTGCACTTTGATACAGTTTATCCGTTAGGAGCTATAATAATGAAGCCACTCTGTCTGTCCTTCCTCCCTGGTCTCTGCACCTCTGTACAGTGTATTTAACCTAAAACTATAAATCTTACCCTACACGGCCTGAGGGTCCCATGGATATAATGTGAGTGGCCAAGGCAAATCCCAGCACGATTGCCTTCCATAATTCTCTTTGATTGAGTCTTGAATTGTAAAATCAATTTCGTCTTGCCCCTTTGCACTTGTATTTAATATTTCTCCAGATGACATAGCAAGTTTGGTATTACTCACCAGTCAGCGGCGGCCTGAGGATATCCTGTATATGAGCATTTGAACCCTGTTTATCGCTCTTATTGGCGTTGCAGTAATGTGTTGAGGTTGTTCTTTTATGATTATCTTGTTTTGCTTGATGTATCAATGCATGTTTGTTTTAATCTAATCTGTGTAGTTTAACAGTCAGATAAAACATTTTAGTTATTTACTTTGTTTTAGTTGAGCGCACTGAAACTAACAATCCGCAGGCCCATATCAAGTATAAAACATGCAGTATTTGTGGTCGTGTGCAGCAATATTGCTTGGATGGACCATCGATTGAGTATCAATTATTGCACAGATGTAAAAGGATGAACTACAATATTGCCTCAAAAGTAATATTGGATCCAAATGTTGTAGAGCAGAGGTAAGACTTATTCTGTCTCATTCTGTAGTCTTCAGTGGTGCATAAGGTCACTTACACATTCTGAACACATCAAGTATGCTACACATGCTTTGAATTAGCAATGAATTCTACAATTAGCTAAATTATCTTCAAAAATACAATTATGCATGATGGTAAAATGTTTAGGTGCAGTACAACAAAACATGTGGAAATAATCTGGCTTTTAAAAAGGAAACTACTGTAAAACTTTAGCACATGTGATTAATGTTTCCCTCTTGGTTTCTACATTCATATTAATGAACTAAAGTTGTTCCAAACTAAACCAGAGAACAATCAATGGCCTGTCCGTTAACTGCTGACTTCCCAAACCCTCTCCAATAAAAGCTGCTGTGTGTACAGTATATTTAAAAGCTAAGGTGTGTTCTCCGCAGGCATCACTTGAGCTGACACTCCAATGAACGATGGCTACGTGCGGCGCTCTTGTCACACTGTGATGAATAGCCCCACCTAACTACTGAGGAATAATGCTTAAAACAGAAAATGAATCCGCGTCTTGAATAAATGTATTAAACATTGGTGCGCTGCTTGGTCAGCACTGACTCCAGTTAGTTTGAGGAAGCGGCCTATGAGAGAGAGAGCAGGGGAAAACAAAGGGAGAGAGTGGCATTGTGGGACAGTGGGACAATCAAGCACTCAGCAGCCCCAGCACTACACATTAGTCTTCATTCTGTACACGACATGCAACAGGGCCTCCACGTCCCAACAACAAACGAAAATGTATAGAAGCAGCCACTGCGCGCTAATTGAAAGAAATTGGCTGTCTGTGCGTTGAGTGCATGGGTCAGCTGGTCCGGGAGGAGGTGAGGGGGGCACTGGTCCATGTTGTCCCAAACACGTCACCTCAGCCCTGGGTACTGTTAATGCTTTGATCCATGAGCACCCTCCACTGAGCAGACAGTCGGCGCTCTGGGAATCATTTAAGGAGGAATCGTTTAAGGAGGATTTATGAGACGCATTCATTATAAAGTGCGAGTGGCAAACACAATTGGATCTGGAGTGCAGGCTTACACTGCTGTTTCACAACTTCACACTGTGACCAAAGTTTGCCCCGCTGAGCACACTGCACCTGCATTTTACATCAGAATCGCATTACAACTGTGGCATCAAGAGTTGAACTTTGAAATACTGCAGAACTTTTAAATATTGTTCTATTTACAGGGTTTAGGCATCTCAGTAGGCTTAAATTAATTAAATTACTCTTAAACCTCCAATAGTTTACCCTAAAAAGACTATTTGATATGACTGATTACTTTGTTTTGTTGTTGTTAGTGTTTTGGTTTATTCAGTGGTCCAGTGTGCTGTGGCACTGCTCTAAAAAGAGGAGCTAAAAAGTTTCACGGCATAGGAGTTGCCTTAATTCTCAGTGTATGGCATAAGAAAATATAATATGTTACTGTTAAATATACTATATACTCTGTGGTAACTAAAAGGAGCTGTGCCTGATTTTCACTGTTATTTTATTTTTAACTGTTTGCAGTTATTTCTCACTTTCTAACACATCTTCGCATCCTAATTAGTCACAGTAACTAGTTTATAAGCAAGTTTCCCAACTGTCAGAGGCTGCTGTCACAGCATTGGTAACAACAACTAGCATGCTAACAACACACTCCTTGATTCTCAAGGCATAAAATGCTTTCTAATTAGAATTTTTTTTTTCTAATTTCTACCTTAAAAGCTGCTTAAGCAGTATATCTGTGCTAGCCTAGGGCAAAACTCATTTTGCTCAACTACATGGAAAAAACATGTACAGCCATTTTAATACAATGCTGTAATGCTCTAAGTATTTCCATAGAGGACAATCTATTCTCTCCAAAACGAACACCTTCATTTAAAACTGAACATTTCCACAACTGCATTAAACCCACGTTAACCCCAGGCTCCACAAAAGTGCCTGACGTCACAGGTACCTGGAGAGAGAGTGAATGATAGAATGAATAGTGCTCCAGTGTGAGTGTCAGTGAAAAGGCAATAATTAAATCCATTATTATGGCTCTGTTTATCTTTTATCAAGAAGTATAAAGTATCATTTCATTTCCTGTTTGCTCGCTGGTTTTATTTTTCAGGGCATAAAAAGGACAAAATCATAATAGTAGCAAAAGGGTTTAATTAATTAGACTGAGAGGATAAGGGATTAATGTACCATGCCAATAAATGAGAATACCATAAGTAAATAGAGCCTATTTAAAGGTCCACTATGTAACCTTTCTGTTAAAACAAAACACTGTAAATCACACTGGTCTCTCCTCTTGTCCCATCTCACTGCTCCATGGAATTTGCTTACACTGAAGAGCCTATGAATGAAAAGGAAGTACACAACAGAAAAAAGAAACAAAGATGAAAAAAAAAATCATCCATGGAGATGGGTGACTGTGTTTAAAATAATTCGATGCAGGTGTTGGTATATTCGCGTGTGCCTGTTGGTTAGCCTCCCCGTTGGCCCTGTGAGCTGCAGCAGT
Organism: Periophthalmodon schlosseri; assembly: GCA_000787095.1. Taxonomy (NCBI): domain Eukaryota; kingdom Metazoa; phylum Chordata; class Actinopteri; order Gobiiformes; family Gobiidae; genus Periophthalmodon; species Periophthalmodon schlosseri. The sequence goes on along the minus strand of KN483182.1, from coordinate 75,284 downwards.
GATGAAGGCAGACAGCTGACAGGTGCTGCGAGGATCAGCCACCATCAGGTGCACCTGCTAAACTTAACTCAAGGAAACAGAGAGGCAGGAGTAAGAGTGGCCAAAATACAAAGTTTAAAGTTTAATGGGGAAGTTAGCAAATATGGCAGAATATCAAAAGGCTTATGAAGTGTCAAGGAACAGCATTTCTTGAAACAGAGATTGGACCCTCAACCTTAATTAGTTGCTGGCTGCCCACTTGATCTTCTAAGCCTGTGCCATAATGCATTTGAAATATATGGATCTCCCACAGAAAATTGTTGATTACAGACTTTGTTATCCAAAAAATTTAGCACAGTTGCCATAGCAGTTAACAATTTAAAACAAAATACTGTATATTTTGATAGGTCAAAAGTCCTCAAAATGTCAACGATAAAAAGGAGGCTATGTCCTGCTATCAGAGACTTCTTCCTTTATTTTAATCAGATTTTCCAGAGCAGACACATCACAATTTGTCCGATTTTACATCAGATGCTCTTTCAATCACAGCCAGCCACACATTTTTACTGTGCCTGGAGTGAGCAAGTGGGTTAAGACTTATGCATCAAAGCCATGCCAGTGACTTTATCATTTATATGTTTATTCCTCTTGGTTTTATATACATTTTGCCAATGGTTTATAACTAAAAGAGGTGGGTCATCACACCAGTCTTTCTTGGGTATGTGCTGACACTCATACACAAAAATACACCACATTTTACCTAGAGAATGCAGCCATATAATGTCTAGTTGCATGAAACTTTCACCCGAATCTTTCCTACGGAGACTGAACTCGCAGTCTTTGAAAGTGTGATTCTGACAGAAGAGGTGGCTCCATCTAGACGGCACCACTCTGAAGGTCTGATGAGTTTAGTGAGCAGGTCAGGAGAGGAGGAGGCGCGGGGAGGCCAGGTAATAAGGTGAGATAATGAGCAGGTGCAGAAAATGACGCTCAAGAAACGGCAATAATAAGAAAGGTGCGACTGAATAAAAGAGGAGGCAGGTTGTCAGTGAGGAAACTGAGAGCAGCAAGTGCCATATGTTTAGATAGCATCTCATGCATCAGCACTTTGCAGCTAGAGTACATGGTGAGTGAAGCAGCCTGCACAGCCTAAAGAGTCCTAACTATTCTAACCATGTGCCAGGGAGGAGACAAACACTGGGTTTAGAAAAGGCCATAAAGGCTGAGGTTTGGAAAAGTTTATGGTAACCTGGCCTGTCTCTTTTTATTCTATACATCAACTGGAGTCTTTGATGCGTGGGACAGACAAGTGTATTAACCAATCGGAGACTGGAAGTATGCAGTGGTATGTGAAGTCACATGCTGCAGATAATGTGAGAGAGCATGATTTGTGTGGAGAGCACGAGACTGATCCTGTTTTTAAAAAGAAAGTAAGGGTTGTCATAACTGTTTCTGGTCTTCCTTCCTCTCTCTTGCCTCCTCTCATTGTGAAAACCTGTTTTGTCTCTCAACTACCTCACCAGCTCTTCTTAAGAGTCTCTCTCCACTGTCAGCCAGTGGTTTTCACTATGTGTAACCCTCCTCTGCCCCATCTACTCTTGCAGCAGGAGCCTCAACCCCCTCAGCCTCTTTGTCTTCTTCTCTTCAACCTCACACTGGTTATACCTAAGACATGTGGCCAAAAAGAACATGCTCTGCTTTCATTGTTTTGCAGTTTGCTGACAACTCTACCTGGTGGGGTCAAATCACACCTCATTCATTTGTATGTGTCTGTTGAAGTCTATAATGATTAGATTCCCTATAAACGCCAAATAACATACTCCAGACTGACTTGCAGAATGTTCAATTAACCTTTGTAAAATCCACTCCTAAAGTGCTCTCACATGGAACTACACACCTAAGCTCCACCCACAGCCACAGTTTATAAATGAGCAATTAAACTGGGCGCCTGGGCATCACCTCTCATGACATCAGTGTGATGTCACATGCCTCTTAAATTGCAGTGGCAGAGTTTAACCACAGTTTAAACTCAGGTCGACACACAACACTGCCACATGATGCAACCCTCACTTTCTGTCAAAGAATTGCATCTTCAAAAAACAAACCACAAACTAACATTTCACCAAGGAAAAAGTCAATGTGGTGTTCAAATGTAAATAAAAAACAGCAGAAAATGCAAAGGTGGAAGTGTGCAGTGTGACAGGGGGGCGCAGCGCATGGCAGGTACGGAGCGACAGAGTGGCCGGGAGCGCTGTCACCAATTTGTTCTTAGCCATGGGGGACATACAGGGGATGGAGAGGCGATGGCAGCTCAACTGTCCTCATCACGGATAATGAGGCCCGGGCTGCTGCTCTGGCTCTGCTCTGTATGTGTGAGAGAGAGAGGGAGAGAGAAGAGGGGGCACAGAGAGAGGGGGAGAGGGGGCACAGTGAGAGAGAGATGGGGGAGAGGGAGGGAGACAGAGGCAGAGAGAGTGGTTTGTAGCAAAGTTGTCACCGCTGCCACCGCTCCTGTTCCCAAAAAATCCACTGGTTGATACCTGGCTCAGACCACCCGGCACTCTTACCTCTTCTTATACGAGTCTGAATTATTTACTACGCAGACCAAGAAGATCTCCTTTTTATTCCCACACACACATAGAAACAGGGCTTGTTAGGTTTGCATATCTATCTACAGTGCCAGAGTGCCAAAGGATGCGTGACGTGCCGCTGGCTGACCCTTCGAAACCTACAAGGAAGCAGCTGTGATAAAGTAAAGCCAGGACTAATTATGCTCAGTGAGTGTAAGACAGCGATCAGCCACTTTTATGCTTATTTTACAATGTGCTATTGTATTGTATGTGTTGTTTGTGCCATTGTTTTTAATTGTTTTTTGATAAACGTGGGTTGATGGCTCACACATTGTGGGGACTAAAATCTGTATAGAGATCAACAATATGGTTTAAAGTTAAGATATGGGTTAGAATAGGTTAAGGTTCAGCAAGCAGTATCTTTGGTTAAGGTGGGGATTGGTCTTCAGAAAATGTAAGTCAATGTAGTTTCTCCATAAACACAATATATATGATTTTGTGTGTGTTTATCTTGATGAGCTATTATGTCTTTGTAATACTCTTTTGCATGTAACCTGCTGCTCATCTTGATTCCCCGGGAGAGGGACAGATGTGACTTTCATGGCTAAATAAAGGATAAATAAATATTGGTAGTTTTCAGATACTAGAATGCAATGATGTCGTAATCTCAGATGGGGGGCAAGAGGCAGATTTCCCCCTTTTTTCCCATGAAATATCCAAAAGGTAAATGCACAAATGTTGAAGCTATTGTTGCTTAGATCCAAGAACTCACAGCATTACAAAAAAAAAAAAATCTGCATTTTAACAATATTAATTTTAGCTGCACTTATCTGTATAACATGGGCCTATAGAATGTTGTGATGTCATTGATCCCAGCAATAGCTAGTGTTCTGTAGTCTTTAGACTTAAGGAGTTTGTCCAAAGAAAACCGCTAAAAGTATGCTTGTGTTTTCTGTCCTTTCCCATTTATACATAAATTATGAAAAATACACTAGGTTGTAAAACACATTCCATAATAATTAGCAAATTGCAACACAGATCGGTAGATATAGCCAGCATGTGTGCCTGAAAAAAAACAAACAAATTGATTTTAACATAACTTTCTGCACTATGTCATCTTTCAGCATCCACCACATCTAGTTTTTGTTTTTGAATCATTTTACAAAATCAACTCCAGACTTGTGTTTATGAAGAGCACTTAGGAGCAGGGATCATTATTTAACTTTACAAAATGTGTGTTGTGCTACAGCTTGTTGTCGTCTAATGCTTGTACTTGTCTGGTACAAAGGCATTTGTTCTGGTGACAGATGAGGACTGTAATCTTATGAGAGATGAAGTGTGTGCGGATGGTGTGTGTGTCAGACGCACAGGAGGAAAGGACCAGCAGCTGGATTTGTGATTCAGGAGCGCCTCTGTGTGGTGGAACAGAGAAGTGCCAATGAAAGGAGGGAAATGGATAACCTCTGTATGAATCTATGCATTCAATTAGAAGTAACTATATATATCCAGGAATCCGTAGCTCAATGGAACTACTAAAAACATTGTCATAGTTTAGCAACAGGAAATGATCCTGGTTCAAACTATTCCTTTAGTAAAATGCTCACAATTTTTTTTTTTTTTGTTTATCATCATATTTTTCCAAAATTCCTACATGGAATCCAAGTAAAATGCCATTGTCTGATAACAAGCTGAACTGTGGGGCTGATTACTAATTGAATTAATCTGAATGATCAGATATGAACAAACCATGCCCTTGCAAAAGGTGAAAGGTTTTTGGACAAAAATATTACAGTATACTTTAATATTGCTTATGGGTTAGGTTTGCAAACTAAATGACCTAGAATGGACATGGCATTTCATGTACTTTTTTTTGAGTTTGCTTTTGGAAATTTCCCCATCAAATAAACTCATAAATAAATACAGAGAAAGATATGCACGACCAGTGAGGAACCACAAAGAAAGTGTAAAAAAGAACATACCTTTTAATTAAATGAATTATGTTAGGCAATACAACACATTTTTTTTCCAAATTTTTGTATGCGGCATAGGAATGGCAAAATGGCACCTGTACAAAAACAGAAACAGGCAGAGGGGGTGGCAAAGCAAGCAGAGTGAGAGTGTGGAGAGATAATGGTAGAGGGGAGCAGGGCAGAGACAGAAAAACACTGAAATATTCTGCTGATTCGCAAAGCAGCACAACGCGGCTAGTCAGCTAACAGCCAAGGAGAAATCAGCTCTTTCTATTGGCACACACGGGAAACTTTCACAGCTTTAAAGAGACAAACCCTGCCTCAACCAGTCAGAACTAGAACTCTCCAGAACACTATTCTGATTGTAAATAAATATGAAGGCTTTAACTGCCATGGCTTAAGGCAAATTTACAACTTGTTATTGCAAGCAATTGAACAGATTTTTTTTTTTTTAATCAATTATGGCTTTAACATAAACAAGATCATTCTGAACTGAATCACTTTATTCTTAAAAGATAAGTCTAGATCAAGCCACTTCTAAGAGACAACACTTGTATTTCCAACTTAACAAAATAAATTAAACACAAAACTATCCAGGTCAATCGGTACTTTCAAAGTTTCAAGAAGTTTTAATCTTCTGATATGTAAATTTTACAAAACAACATTCTTTGAGCTGAATGAACCTTACATGTTGAATGTCTTTGAAAACTTGACTGGCATAATTAGATTAGCAGGAATTTCTTGGTCAGCAGAAGTTTATAATTTTAAATAAAAAGGTCCAAAGGAACAGTTTGTTGTTGTTTCCCAGTATGGGCTTGAGTTACAATGTAAAAAAAAAAGCTTAAATCTCTGAGCACAGAATTAATAACAAATTACAAAAAGACCTTAGGACTCTGTATGTGCTTTTCATGTCATTAAAACTTTAGTGTTAATGAGGTGGTGTGGGAGGAGCTTTAAACAGTCCAATCTTTCTAAAATGGCGGACGATAAGAGGCACTGACACCAGGGTGATGCTGATTCGGACTGGGGCAAACAGCTTGTGAATAGCATAGGCCAAAACAAAGGTGCTGGTCCCGGCGGCCATCTTGGACTTGACCACAGTCTCACTGAAGCCCATTTTGCAGAGCAAAGCGGCCATATCGATACCACTGTGAACAAATGACAAAATAACTGAATTAGAAGAGTAATGTGCATATTTGCCCACAAGAGGGAGACAATTCTCCCATAGGCAGACTTTTTCTGCTTTCTTTACTGTATGAGCCATAAACCACTAAATTCCTCTATATTCATATCTCATTGTATAAAATTTACACCTGAAACTAAATATCATTCAATTACTGTAACTTGTTGTTAAACTATGAGAACTACGACTATTAATTCGAAAGATTCAAAAACAGCTTCATCCCCTCTGCCATAAAGACACTTAAAGAAGCTCTGGATTCACTGTCACTTTTTAACTGTGCTGTTTGTGTCTTTAATGTTTTGTCTATCTGTGTTGTTGACATAAGTGAGCAAGCTTCTTCTCAATGCTCTACCGAAAGTAAATTCTACCAAATTGTTTGTGTGATTGTTAATAGGATCAAAAATCAAAAGTATCAAAAATCATCTACTAATCAACACTAAAACATGTATCAAAACTAGATCCTCATTTAAGCAAGTATCAATACTGAAAAAAAAAAAAAAAATTATAACTGGATAAAACTGGACCTTTCCTGAGCAGTTTCATCTTGAGTTTCTTCAGAACTAGTGTAAAACCACATGGTATAATAATAATAAACAAATACTATTATTACAATATTACTGTCTGAAAAAGAGCTTTTAAAATTATCCTTTGGGTATCAGTAAAAATTATCCTTTGGGTATCAGTCAAATCAGTATCGAGTCTATTCGTTAGAACTGAATCGAATTTGAAATTTTAGTATTGTGACAACACTAGTCATTAATAAAGATTCTGACTGTTATTCTTATATTTCCTACTAACTCAGGTGTTACTATATACAACCTTAAGATAGCAAATTGGACTGTTGGAAAAAATATCAAATAGAAGAGAATCAAAAGGCCAAAAAATAACAAGCGTACACAAAACACAAGGGCCAAGCCATTTACGAAATTAAAACGCTATAAAAATCTGTCAGTGTGAGCTGCTCAAATCAATAAAGGGACCATCGCCCATATTATCAACTCGGGCGCCAATAAGCAGACTCAGCTACATGCAAATAGCAGTCAGCTAAATATAATGCTCCATCTGCAGAAGGACAACTGTTTAGCTAACACAGAGGAGTTTAGCGGGCCACATGTCAGAGCTCTGTGGCAAACTGGTGATAATGCTTATGGTTGGACACTGCAGAGTCACTCTCTGGTTCTAGGGTCATTATCAGCTATAAGAGAAAGCTGTCACATGGTGCGTGCCAAGTCCCTGCGGTTGGGGCGGTTTGGCACAGGGCCCACAGACGAGGGGCTGAAAACTGTATGTGCTACTATCACTGCCAGAGCTGACCACATGCTGGGAGCTTAGGGCGTGGAATTGTCTTTCACAGTCAATTCCACTGAAAGAAGTATGGGTATATTGCATGCAAATATGGCCATTGTGTACATAATTTTAAATATTATGGTTCGTAGTGACATAAGAATGCATTTAAAGTGCTAAGTTAGATCCTCTCGAAAATTAGATGGTACAGCCCCAGGGGCAGTGGCAGAGTAGCAATAAGGAGACATGGGAGATTTCCCGGTTGGCTGGCAACCGAAGGAGCAGAGTGGCTGCACTCTCCGGGAGCCACGCTTCCCTCTCGCATCTCTCCCATCTTGCTGCGGCTCTTTGAGGAGCTGTCAGCGGCCGACCCTTCCCATTCGTCATAGCTTTATGCTTTGTTTCATCGCAGGCACCGCAAAGCGCCGTCAAGTTGTGTGTTAATTCCCATGTAGTCCAAAACTTCATAAAAGTTCCTCCAGTGCATACTGCTATGTCAAGGCGCTGCTAACATCAACTAAAGACTTCCCCTGGCCCTTTCAAAAATAAAACCATCTGCATTGATCAACAGCAGAATGGGCCTTATTGTGAATAGGTTTTAAAATGACAATACAATAACTGTGCAAAACACAGTGAGATGAGATCACACCAACTCTTTGTTGGCTAACAGGCCCCTTATTATTAGCAAAAAATAATAACTAAAATGCAGCAGAATACAGGAATTTACTTTTTTTTTTTTTTTTCTCAATTCATTTAGGTGATATTTATGTAGGCTGTTTTTAAACAACCATGCTGAAAAAGAGGGTTGGCAAATTGATGATGGGCTGTTGCATTGCAAACACTGCCGGTATATTTCAGAGTGGCACTCTGCCAAATTGCAAGTGCTTTGAGGGATAGATTTTTTTTTTATTTATTTTTTTTTTTACAACAAAATTGCTTCATGCTTTGAAAGTATTTCAAGATATGTTTCACAGAACCTTGGTTTGCACTTGATCAATATGGATGCTTGGTCAATATAAAATCTTGTCTGAAAACATGTTTCACCATGTGAGAATCAGGAATTTAATAAATAAAAAACACAATTACTATTTGAAATGGGAATCTTAAACAAATGTACCACTTTAATTTAGGCAATGTTCGACTATTAGAAGGATGCATCAAACTGAAATATCTTGAAGTGGCAAACCAAGTTAAAAAAAGAAAGTAATTTAGTAGTTGTCCAATTGCAAATTGTATCAGTATTTTAACATTTATAAAGCACTTTAAATCTCCCTGCTCCCTACTAAACAAGAACATTTGTCTTACCTATATGATGTGAAATATGTGAAAACGTGTTTTCTGGTTATTTAAAGTATTTACAAAATCTATGTGATAGTGGTGGTGATGGTGTCTTACCTGGACACAAGGAGGTAGAACATGCCCAGAGACATCAGGGACATGCAGATGTGGAAGGACACGCCCACAGCACCGTACTCTTTGAATACTTTCTTTAACTGTTGGGTCTTGTTTGGTTTCCCTCCCTCTGGAGCTGGTTCAGGATTGTCAGGAGGTGAGGAGGGGTCCTTCAAGGCCTGTTCATCCTGGACATGAACACAAATGTGAGGAGGCAGACTGAGTGAGCATCAGACAGAAAGGGGAATTTTAAATACAACAAATTATCATGAATCAGTGCTCATCTGGTTTGATTGTGGCATCTTATTTTATCCTAACCAAGGTTGCGTGGATATTCCCACTACAATTCCTCCTCACATTGACCCACTGTATATTCACTTCAAAATGATTTGACTTCCAACATTGCAGTTCAGTAATAAAGATTTGTTAGTGGCTGCATTTCAAGATGCAAGATTCTACACACTCAAAATGTGTTATATGGCATTAGTTAGACAAGCTGTGATTATTTTAATATTTGGTAAACTTGGTAACAGTAATCTTGGATTTCCAAGGCTGTGGCTGCATATAACTGGGTTTTTTTGGGTTGTTTTTTTTTTTAAATTCACTATTTTCATGCATTGTGGGTCATTATAAGGAAAGAAAGGATTTCTGCAACAAAAATAATTTAGTTAAGAACATTCTAATAGGTAAAAATATTATACCAGAAACAGAATTACAAGATTTTGCAATGAAAGAGATTTGAAAATTTGCAAAATCACAAAGACTGTTATTAAGTATTATAATGTCCTCTGCAATGATCAGAATACTGCATCACCATAGGGGCTTTAATGTAAAGTCTGGTAACCCTGTTTGGCATGCTCTGGAAGGCATGTGATCCTTCCATTAGTTTGGCAGTTCAGTGTTCTCTCAAATGTTAATGCTTCCTGGCATTTACACTGTAAATTTGAACTGCATCTTGATTTAATATTCATTATAATAAATGGACCATACGCAAGTTAAGCATTTTGAAGTTTGAAATTCACCTCATCTTAATCACCACGAACCATACATGCCATTTCAAATTCTACCACAGAGAGAATAAATGTTCAATTATACATAAAAATGTACTTTAATGCATTTTGCATCAGTGTCAAAGAGATGCACAGAAACAAATTCTTATCAGAGCCTCATGAAGAGCACTAGTCTGTTAACCACAATGGTGTTCTCACACATGGACAGTGGTGACCTTTGGGGATGATAGCAAAGACAAGGATAAACCCAGCACACACAATGAAGCCATCACAGCCACAGCCACCCTGCACTGTACAGTAGTGGTTTAACACAGCTGTAACTGCAGTACAGACAAAAGGACAGAGACTACATATCCTACGGGCCCAAGAGCTTCAACAGAAAAGACTCTTGTGTAAATGCAACTTCAGTACAGTCAAAAAATTTGTGGTGAACTTTTATAGGTGTGCCAAACAAAGGCACAAACTACAAAACATGTCCATTAAATGTGAATAAAACCATAAGAAGTGAGTTATAACATGTCAGTCAGTTGAGTTAGGGGAAAAACAATAAGCTCTTTATGCAGAAAGGTACATAGTGTACTTTTAAATACTTTCTTCTCTCAGCCCATCTCCTTTTGTGCTTCTGAGTCATACAGTTACTAAATTGAGCTGACACACAAAGGGCAAACAAGGGAAAAACAAGAAGATCTTTTCTCCCCCAGTAATGTGTCTGACTAAAATTTGGCGCTCTCCCCTTGAATGAAACATAAGCACTGACGTAGTCACTGGTTTCCAAGAATGGACAATAGAGAGCACCAGAGTGGGTGAGGGAGCGCACTCCTGCTGCTCTGAGGCGGGACAGTTCTAGCACAAATATAAGCAGCCTGCAGCAGGAAGGGAGGGTCATGTAAGGAGGAAGGACAAGGGAGGGTGCCCAGGGAACAGAGGCACTGCTGTGTCTGATAACAGCTTTTCATTGCAATGAAAACATGTGAACAGACAGGAAAAATCACATGCAAAGTCACAGTGACACTCAAAAGGCAGAAGAACAATGAGGATACATGAGCAGAAGTGTATAGGCTAAGTTAGTCTTAGGCTCCTAAAGGTCCTGACATCATAGTCATATTTCACAAGGCTGAGAGAAGTATGATGACAGAAATCAAAATATAAATCCTCCAGGGGCTTACAGTTCTTTTTAGTTATTTTAGGTCTGCAACATTATGAGACATGCCAGTTCAATTCAATTGCGTAGTGGCATAATGGTTGGTGCATTGGCACTAACAGCACAAAAAGTTCCAACTTCAATTCCCAGAGCAATATCCCCTCTCAGGGTCTGTCACTGTGCAGAGCTATAGTCTAAATGCTTATTTATACCCACAGGATAAGCTGGGTCACAACAGGAATAACCCATGATGTAAACACACGGGGAAATGTGGGGTGAGTCAGCTTAAGATGTGAATGACACATGACCAAAGGTCTGCTAATAATCTGATGTTATTTTATTTCCAAATGAAACTAGAGTTTTTGTTTTGGAAACCAGTCTTACGATAAAGGCACATGTATTGCGTGCTTGGCACAAGAGGCCTATCAGTCAATGATGATTTGATGAATATCTTTCCATGCTACTATACGAGTACCTTTCATGCATTTTGATGACGTTTGCGCAAAAACTTGACTCAAGGTGGTGCAGCAACAGATGCACATGGTCACTTTACGGGCACACACCGAAGTGCGGCTTTGCGCCCTTTTGACTTCACTATGGGGAAAGGTCAACACAGAACTTGAATGGTTTAATTTACCCCTTTGTCGCTCACACTCGGCTGTTCCTCGCTGGCCTCGCGTTGCTTCGCGGCTGCAGCAGTGGATGAAGCTCTAGTCTGCATGGTTCCGGAGATGTGTCGATTAAAAAGCCCTGAAATACACACATTACTAACGACCCTGTTCCTGGTAACGTGAACAGCGTAATCTGAGCTGGATTGAGGCGTAAGGATATGTCCTCTCCCGCCTCGACTTTGTACACTAGAAAGAGACGTAGCAATTGTAGCTATTCTGTCCCAGTGTTGCCAGTCTGATAAGAAACCACACGACGTGTCCCGCTTTTGGTTCAAATATACGTCCTTTGCTTGTCCTTTCGCGTGATTCACATTAGTTACGTGTCCGGTGAACGCAGTTCGATACAAAGCCCTGTTCGTGTGCAGCGTGTGCACCTTGTGTAATGTCAAAGTGACGTTTCTCAGTTTATTTGCTGGGACTTCAAATGAAGACGATCCATGCGTTATGAAAGTCTTTCCCAATGGCTTAGCCAAACGACACAACATCTTCCCCAAAAGGCTTCGGTAATGTATCCAGGAAATCGTGAAAGGAAACGTTATAGCTAAAAGCTGTAATTAGCAGTGTAGGTGGGTGTAAACATGCTGCCCTGGCCCTGCGGGCTCTCGGTCCTCGCGCTGACCGATCAGCACCGTGAGCCAATGAGCGGCGGCGCGCAATCGCACTTTGTCGAACGCACAGAGCGGGAGGGGACATTTAAAGGTGTAACGCTAGTGAACAAGGTAAATATTGACTAAGCAAATTACAGGGTTTATTACGAGTTCATCGAGTCAACTTTCATTTTTCAGTGGCCCTGTCTCCATGCAATTTTATTGAACTCTTTGGGATGAATGGCGGAAATTATGTCTAATAGGTTAAAACTTTTATTCTAGCTGCATAACATAGACTTTTGAAAGCATATTTAAGATTTTAGAGTTTAAGAACTGCCCTTGTTTATGCTTGTAAGTAGCTCAACTTGTCTGGCTTAACCTGCTTTCTTTTCTGATGGTTATTTGTTTTGCAGTTGACAAGGCAGTTTGATCAGTGTCATGTGGGACAACTGCCAACACAACTGTAACCAAAACGTTGCACTTCAGACTGACCTGAAGAACTGCTTCAAAGGAACAAATACATTCCCTTAATTCCCCTTTCACTTCCTCTTCCCTGTGTTTAGCGTATAAAGTTGTGGCGGCATCAGGCACAAAGCAAAAACTTTTGTCATATGTGGTGAGAGCTCATGTATTTGTCATGTATTCTTGTTAAGATATTAGCACAACTTCCTCTTTTAACATCCTTTGAAACTTTTGAAAGGCAGAAAGATGAAGTGGAATTATGGTTAATGTCTTTTATAAGTTGTTTCATGAATACTGAATCATGGCCCCTGTGCTCCACTTAGTAAAAGATTAGCCTAGATCTGAGACAAATTCTAGATTAAAAGTAGGCTACTCCCACTTATTGAAATATAGGCTACTTATATTTTATAGGCTACTCATAGAAAGGATTATGACATCAAGTCTGCTATAGGAATTACACCAGACAAAATGGTTGGGAACGACTGGTCTACATAACATGAATATATTTTAACCTTCATTTTAGTGGGGTGACTGCTCTGACTTGATCAGTACAATCCAGTGTGGTTTGGTTTTAATAATCGGCTCCCTGTGCTTACAAATTTTTTATTATTTTTTGTAATAAATGTAACAAAATATAATAGTAGTTAAAAAAAAAGTTCACCTCCTCCTACTTGATGTTAAATCCAGAGAAGATACTAGGGTTTCTCATGGCCCGGATGTTCTGAGCCATCTTGTTCTCTCCCATCAGTGTTTACAGATTCATAGTTTTGTTCCTCTCCCTGCAAAACACCCCAATTCCCTCCTTTACTTGAGGTCTTCTGGCATCAGTCCAGTCCATGCCCCTCTGTCCTTCTTTGTGCTTTCTGGCAGAGTGGTTAACGCTGTGTCCTATCCTTTTGCATACTCAAGTCCCGGGACTAGAGCCAGTTGGATAAAGTATGGCTGAAACACAAAACAAGACTTCAGAATTGTCCAAAGAAGCACAGCTTGTGTTAAAACACTTTCATGTATGAACTAAAAGTAAAAAAGTAAACTAAGTAAAAGCCATTCATGCTAGTCAGTAATGGTAAATCTGCTCTATAGTGAAAGCTATCAGCAAATATGTGGGCAAAGGAGATTTCCCCCTTTTAGAGTTACGATAAGATGAAGCCATCACACATTTAGTATACAGTATGGTTAGCTTTGTTGTTTCCTCTCTGAGCACAGATCTCTTTCTGATTTTGTTTCTGAAAGCCCCCACAGGCAAAGGGCTGCACATTGCTACATTTTCTTTGTCTAGATTTTTATAGCTTTTAAAATGAGGCCCCAGGTCAGTTACTTGTCCTCGTCCAATAGGGCATTTTTTCACGAAAACCTCTTGCTGTGAAGTCTGTGTAATCCCTTAGTCGTCCCGGTCTGATCCATAGTAAAAGCCAAAGTTAAATTTGTCAACTGGACAAAAAATTGTAGGATTGAAGAAGTTTCGCTGCTCTTCCAAGCTGCTTCTTCAGTTCTGGTCAGATTGCGTTGATTCAACATTGATTTGTGTTATTTTCCCATACACAAGTTCCTGCGCATGGGAAATTCTGCCCCCTTGAACCAACACTTTATTGTGGTGGAGTGTTTGAGCACCCAAATGATCCTGGGAGCTATATTGTTGGGGGCTTTATGCCCCTGGTAGGGTCACCCATGACAAAAAGGTCCTGGGGGACAGGTCAGACTAAGAGTGGTTCAGAAACCCCTTTTGATGAGTGAAATATCAAGACCAGTTACGTTGCCCAGATTGGCGTCGCAGGGGCCCCACCCTGGAGCCATAATGGGCCAGTGCAGAGGGATCTGAGCAGCAATCAAAGCCTCGACAACCGGATACACGACATGGAAACTGGCTCTGGGGACATGGAATGTCACCTCGCTGGGGGGGAAGGAGACTGACCTTGTGCAGGAGGTTGAGCGTTACTGACTAGATATAGTCAGCTCAGCTCAGCTCAGCCGCCATGTGTTGGAGTTCACCCCAGTGAACGAAAGGGTCACGTCCCTGCGCCTTCGAGTACGAGACAGGTCTCTTACTGTTATGTCGGTCTACGGGCTGAACAGCAGTGCAGAGTACCCGGCCCTCTTTGGGTCCCTGGGAGGGGTACTAGACAGTACACCAACCAGGGACTCCGTTGTTCTACTGGGGGACTTCAACGCCCATGTGGGCAATGACAGTGGCACCTGGAGAGGGGTGATCAGGAAGAATGGCCTCCCTGATCTGAACCGATGTTCTGTTATTGGACTTCTGTGCTAGTCACAGTTTGTCCATAACAAACACCATGTTTGAGTACACGGGTGTCCATCAGTGCACGTGACACCAGGACACCCTAGGCCAGAGGTCGATGATCAACTTTGTTGTCATCTGTCCTTCAGTCGGGTGAAGAGAGGAGCAGAGCTGTCAACCGTTCACCACCTGGTGGTGAGTTGGATCTGCTGGCGGAGGAGGAAGCCGATCAGACCTGGCAGACCCAAACATACTGTGAGAGTCTGTTGGGAACGTCTGGTAGAGCCTTCTGTCAGCAGGGTCTTCAACTTGCAACTCCGGAAGAGCTTCTCCCAGATCCCGGGAGAGGCTGGGGACATGGATTCCAAGTGGGTCATGTTCTCCGCTTCTATTGTCGATGCGGCTGCTCGTAGCTGTGGTTGTAAGGTCTGCTGTAAGGTCTGCTTGTTGCGGCAGCAACCCCCAAACCCAGTGGTGGACACAGGAAGTAAGGGATGCCGTCAGGCTGAAGAAGGAGTCCTATCAAGCCCTGTTGGCTTGTGGGACTCCTGCAGTAGCTGACAGGTAGCGGTGAGCCAAGCGTGCTGCAGCTCGTGCAGCCGCAGAGGCAAAAACTCGGGGTTGGGAGAAGTTTGGGGAAGCCATGGAGGAGGACTGTTGGTTGGCCTCAAAGAAATTCTGTATACTCCTATACCTCAGGAGGGGGAAGCAGTGCTTCGCCAACACTGTTACAGTGCGGGTGGAGTGCTGCTAATCGTGACGGAGGATGTTTTTGGACTATTGGGAGGAATATTGTGAGGATCTCCTCAATCCCACTGTCTCATCTTCCGAGTAGGAAGCAGAGAGGACCTGGGGGCGGACTCATCCATCACCCTGGTCACTGAGATGGTTGGCAAGCTCCTTGATGGCAAGGCTCTAGGGGTGGATGAGATCCGTCCTGAGTATCTTAAGTCTCTGGATGTTGTGGGGCTGTCTTGGCTGCAACATTGCGTGGCCCCTATGCACATTATAAATATTCAGAAGGTTACCCAGGGAAAAACAGACAGGGCCAAAGATTATCTGCTTACTGCAATTGCAATGTAATATGATAATAAAAATGTAAAGTGCTTAAATGGCACTCAGGGCTACAATACGAAAAAGGCTTAAAATCAATGCAGAGCAAATATTACCCAATAGATAAACAATAAAACATTGGATAAAATGCTAATGTAGTGAAATGTTCAATAAAGTGACAGCAGCTATGTGAGACCATTTCACTATTAAATTTAATTTATTTATTTAACCTTTATTTAACCAGGTAACATGTAAATGAGAACTAATTTTCATTTACAAACATGACCTGGCCAAGAGGCACCAGCAGGAAAACATACATACACACAACTGTACACATCATCGACAAAAACACAATACATATGTCGACAATAAAATCAAAGGGGACAAGGGTAAAAGTGCTGCACTGTCCTAGGGAGGACCAACAGAATACATCAGCATAGAGGTGAATTCGGGAGCTGCTAGCAGCTTTGGCAATTTTATTGATGTAGATGGAGAAAAGGGTTGGTCCCAAAATGGAGCCTTGTGGCACATCTTTGAAGATGAAGAGTGGCTCTGAGGTGATATTTTTAGCTTTTACCCTCTGGACACGGTCAGATAGATTACAGGAAAACCAGTCACAACAAGCAGTGGACGAGCCAATACTGGAGAGCCTTCTAAGGAGGATCCTATGGCCAATGGAATCGAAGACCTATTTGGTGTAAGGATTTCCTCTGTAAAGTTACCAGGCCATAAGAAACAAATTCAACTATTTCAAAAATAAATAGGTAAAATGTTGCCTCATATATTCTATTTCTATGATGTTATTGAGAAGATTCATGTCAAAGCCTATGTTTTGAGGCTGTAGTCTTGTTGGAGCTCTAGTGTTGTAGTGGCTGATAGATGAGAGTGAGAATGTCCAGGCCTGCTGATGTATGGTCAGCCAGGATCCCTCTGTGAGAGGGATAATGGGAAATCGACAGGCTGCTGGCCAGCACCACTGCTCTGTCCTGGATAGATGAGAGTGAGAATGTCCAGGCCTGCTGATGTATGGTCAGCCAGGATACCTCTGTGAGAGGGATAATGGGAAATCGACAGGCTGCTGGCCAGCACCACTGGCTCTGTCCTGGCCACGAGCAGCGTGATGGAGTGAGGGTTCTACAGACACAGGAGATGATCACCTTGTCTAAGGAAAGCCTTCTGTGTCTTTTCTTCTTCTGTCTTTGTATCCTCACTGCTCCTCTATCCAGGCCTTTTTCTGTTTTATTTTGACTTTTCTATGCTTTATGTGAAGCTTTGTCCCAATTTTGATCATAAAGAATGGGTAGATTTCACTGTTTATCCCTCACTTCAGGGAGGACCTTATAATCATTGCTGCTGGTTGAAACACCCAAACTGGCCAGAAAAGAAATTTAAACCAGCCCTCTTTATAATAGAGAACGCTATAATGTCAGTCATTCTGAAAACAAATTTCTTCAAATCCTAAAGCTACTATTCTCTAAAGAAAATTA
>KN483182.1:44352-55091 GCA_000787095.1 Periophthalmodon schlosseri | reverse complement strand
CAGCTCAGAAAAAAGCACATGTTTGACGTTATTGACCTAAAGAAAAAAGGCACAAGAAAGGAGATGCTGCTTGAAAAGAAAATAGCTGAACTGACAAATGTGCTGGAGAAAAGTGCTGTGAATGGTCCACCTGTGGCATCCACACCTGAGGTACACAGGCACATACAAAGAGTTTACATCTATACTGATTGTTTATAATACTGTCCTTTGTGGGTTCTTTATGTCACAGTAAAACCATTTTTGTGACACTGAAGAGAGGAATTATCTACAATCAGATTCTAAAAATGACTTTGTACTTTAATTTCATTCCATATTGTGTTATAATTGAATAAAAGTCAGCCAATAAACCTCAAGATTGTGTGATTGAATATTTGAATGAACAAATAAACAAATTTTCAAATCTCAGGATTCCAGGAAGTGTTTTGTCCCCAACCCGTGCTTCATTGAGTGGGCAGCAAAGACTTTCACTGTAAGAAGAGCTGCAACTTTATAAATCCAATACACAGCAAACAAGAATGAAAATATTGGCCTCAAAATGCATTCAGAAAGCTTATGCATTGTGTTTTATTCTAATATTTTGTATGTACATATTACTGGGGTAAAACAGATGTTCATGTAGGTACATTTTTCAGTTGATGCAAGTGATACCGTTTTAAACCGTTTTAATTTTCATATTTGAATTTGTGTGTTTTTATCCCTGCATGAGTGGACTTTTTGATTGATGGGGGGCGACACCCCCCATCAATCATGAAAATTTGTAAAACTATTTAACATTAAAATTAATAGTTTGGCAGTATTAGTGTTTAAATATTAGGCCTAAATAAATGTTGAAATAACAAATTGTTAAATAAAAGCCTAAATCACAAGAAAATATAGCCTGATATGTTAGTTCCTTTATTTTCTGCACTTCAGAAAGACCGTGTTTGCTTTTTCAAATGTACTTTTTGAAATCCTCGCCTTTACAGATGGTAAATACAAGCCTATTCAGTGAGTTGTTCTCACTGTAGATCTGATACAAGTGGCTAAATGCTCCCCTTCGAGTCTGATCGGCTTTCCCATTGACAAACACAGAGCCAGTGCGGTGTGCATACGTAGCAGGACGTCACGTTGACGTGCGGGTGTTGACGCCCGCTGACACGCGTGCAAAGTGTTTGGGCCTCAAGTGTCTGTCCGAGAAGAGCAGTTGGACGTTTTTATCTTGTTTAGTCCCTCGTTTGCTTGCTTCTGCTCTGTGCCCCAGGTTGCCCTGAAGATGATACGACTGTCCACTCTGCACCTTGCCTCAGCACCAGTTTTAGATGGATGATAATGATGATGACGATCATCCACTTCTGTTTTGTTTTATCCATAACTTGACTTAATTCGGCCATGGTCAGTTAACCCCATTTTAACCTGTAACATATTTACAGGAACTTACTGAAATGAGTTATTGACTTTTGTTGCTGAAGTATCTCATCAAACACTGCATGTGATGTAATCACGTGAGTCAGAATATGCCGTGTCAGGTGCAGTGGTTTGACACTTACTCACATTTGCCAAGTTTGCAGAAATAGCTATGTGAATTGAAAGAAGGAACTTAATTTTGAGGTATAAAAGCAGAGGATCATTTTGTCTAGGTCTATGTGTTGGAGTTAATTTTTCAGTACTTTTGTATGCCCAGGAAATTGGTTAACTGATTGAACTTTGAATAAATTTAAACTTTTTTTGCAATTAGATTTTTTTAAAATTTTGATTCAGAAACATTTTTATTTATGTATGTATTTATTTTATTTTATTTTATTTTATTTTATTTTTATTATTTTTACTAATTTCTTAGTTATCTCTTAAAAGTCAAATATTGATTAGAATTGTGAAAAAAAACATTTGGATACACTTTTTACAAAGCTTATCTGCCTCCTGACATTTAAATTTTCTTCTGCAGACAAAGATGACATAAATACAGTATGTAAACATGAAGACTGAAGTGTGAGATTTGGCAGCGGGCCACAGAAAAACTCACTGAACTTTTTGTAACAGAGACCCAGTAACATGAGCTAAGACTTTTGTGAGGAGTGGTTTTCTCTGCATTGGGAATTAGATAAATGATGTAAGTAGATTTAGATTCAATGCAGATTCCAAGCTATAGTAATTATTGTATTATCAAAAAGCAACACTTTATGAAAATGAATACAATAAAAAAATGAACATTAATTACATGAATAGTGAATTCATTAAATACACATTTCTACCTACTGGGAAACAAAAGGGGCACCATTTGAAGTGAAATAAATACCACAAGAACTAGCTCATTTTTAAGTTGTGTTCCATCACAAATGCATTGTTAGTCAACAAAAGGGCGTGTTGTGTGTAGTAGTTGCTTGGCATGTCCAGATTAGCTTCTCTCTAAAGTAGGCTACTATAAAAGTGTGTATTCTGGATTCTAGGCCAGTGTAGAAGTGAACTCATTTGGAGCTATGTACTTGCTGATAAGTTGTCAGTGAATAGACAAACTGATTGCTTGCGAGATATAACAAGTGAAATGTGGGCCTTCTATTTGATGATAGCATTTTTTCTCCTTATCTCTCCCACACAAACAGAGCAGCAGTAACGGCCTGAGCATGACTGTGACCCTGCTGACCTCTGAAGTATGCATTTTATTAATTGTGAATGTTGTACGTTTTTAACTGTGTTCTCAGGACTTCATTGAAAATGAGATGCAGTCTCAATGGGACTTCCTGATAAAATAAATAAATAAAGTAGAGGAAAGAGAGGGACATTCAGTGATGGGGAGAAATACAATTAAGTGTCAGTGAAGAGTGTCATGACCAGACAGCTGCAGCTCAAAGACAGAGGTGGCTATAGGAGCAGAGAGAGACGGCAGACAGCATCCGGATGTGTATGCACACTATGAATGAACAGTGCATTTGGACGGCTTACATAGAGCTGAACGATGAGGAAAAAATGAGCCAAATTCTTCCTCCTTATATCTATTGATCTTGATTTTATTTTGTCTTTAAATCACTTTAATTTAAATTTCCTGAAAATAAACACTATAGACTTAATTATTGCTACTTAAAGGTGCAGTACATTTTTGGAGGTGTTTACAGTATCTTTTTGGAGGTGGCACGGCACATGCATGATTCCATGTAGGATGGGGGCTTCTCCAGGCCAAATAAGGGTGAGGCAGGCCTGGGTCTACAGGGATGCAAAAGGGTGCATTGGAACCTCAGTTTGCACCCTCATTTCAGGCGCCTAAAATAAAGCCACTTAATGGAAGCATATTATGTTTTCACACCTTTGAAACTTGAATGTACCCTCAGTCAGGTTGGTCTGCATCCGGGCCTGGGGTCAGGTTTGTGGAGATGCAAGCCCGCTTACAGTAAGGATGCATGTTTTTCAGTGCAATAAACAACCAAAATGGAAAAAAAGTATATTCTTTATCAAAAAGTTACATACGTGTGGCTTTAACTTAACTCCAACTGCTTCAAACCACATGCAGAGGATTGGCTATGGATCTCTAGATTAAATAGACCCAAGCATATGATTGACAATTAGAGATGACTGATCTCAGTGTGGATTAAATTTAGATGAATTACATAATGTTTTGGGAAATGCAAAACATTATGTATTCTCTAATTTGTTTCATTTTCTGTCTCATCCGTGTTAATTTAAGAAAAATCAAGTAGCCAACAGGTTAAATTCTCAAAATATACAATTTATTCCAAATATGTTACTGCAACGTGAATATATTCCAGTAATTACAAAATGTCAGTAGTTTGTCTTCTGTTCATAATCATATCCTTATAGGCAGTAAGGCTCTGAGTCACAAGCCTCATTCGGTACAACATGACCCAGGTTACTGCTTAAACAGTGGTTGTCCCTTTCTTATACTGACCCCATCATTTTAACAACACCAGTTCGAGTGGCTGGCTAGCTGCAGTTAAAGGTACACTGTGTAACTTTGCTGCTGAATGCACTATTGAAATAATAAATTGTAATTATTATTTTATGTTTGCCATATCGCCCTCATCCATTTAATATAATGCATGATTTTCTGCTTAACACATTGAAAAACTACAACTTCATTGTGCATTCACTTCCACTACATACCTGTTTTTACAATGCACCTTTAACTAGCCAATTACATGTAATGGCACCACATGTTATAAGGCCAAACACAAATCCAATTGATTCGTTGCTTTCCTGTTTTAGAACTCCATTAGAAAATTGTATTTAATGACAATTTCTAAACAAGGACATAGTAAGAATTTACTCACAAATATTGTGTAGAAAGAAGCAAGACTGCTGTGGACCTGTGGCTTCTGTTCAACAATGCAACAGATATAGAGCAAGAGAGCTACATTTAAAACTCCACTTTGTACAAATATATGACAATATGTACTGTACACCAAAAAGGGGCGGCCAAAATAAGGTGTATAATATTCATTGTTTTTAAAGGAAGACTCTTTGGCACTTAACAAGAAAATATACAGGAGTCCACTTATATTTGTTCATTTTGGGCTGTTGAATTGACACTACATTGCGTGAAACATATAGCTAATAGGGTAAAAGGATTTGCTACATATAAACAGGAAACTAAAGGGCATATGGGGGTCACATCTGTGTAACTTACAGTGATGCAGTACTTATTTAACTTATGTATCACCATGACATACAGTGAACCAAAGCCACACGATGGCCACTAAAAATAAGACATACACACAAATAACACTGTTATTTGTAGCGGCACACATTAATCCACCTGAGTGAGGATAGATTAGTGTGTTTTCAATAGCATGTACACATTTAGAACAGTAAGACCCTTCACTTAAGCTCCATCAGTTGATTTTTCATGTCAGAAGGTGCTTTGCTGGTCAAGTCACCAGCTCAACTCAAAACCATTCACTCAA
The DNA here is from genome assembly GCA_000787095.1 of Periophthalmodon schlosseri. Lineage (NCBI taxonomy): Eukaryota > Metazoa > Chordata > Actinopteri > Gobiiformes > Gobiidae > Periophthalmodon > Periophthalmodon schlosseri. The sequence goes on along the minus strand of KN483182.1, from coordinate 50,202 downwards.
TACGTGCCATTCAAATAATAAATACACTCAGCTTTACCAATATGCTTTTTACACATTACAATACAGTATATAAATTAAAATGTACAGCCAACTGTCAACAAGGCTTATTGAATCAGCCATCATCATCCATTGTAAAGGAGTGGTCAGGTAAGGACTGATCAGAGGACAGCGAATACGAGCACTGAAATACTGTTTATAACACGGGTATGGCATGCCTTCCTTTTACGTTTTTCATGCCATCATTAAGAGGGTTTCAAAGATCAACGTTTATGTTTTTTTTTTTTTCCCCAATAGCACATGTATTCTGGTCAGATTTAGATTTGCAACATTAAGTCTGATTGCACAGACACACTGGACACAATATGTGTTAGTTATTAACATATATATATTGGTATTTACTTTTACAGTTCTCAAAATTGCAGTGAGCCCTTTCTGAATGAAAAGAGAGCATGTTTTGCTGTGAAAATCAAGAAATGCTAAAAAAGAGGTAAGGTAACAGGTTTGTAATTTTTCAAGTTAAAGCATAAAGGTTGACCTTTTATCATTTCATATAATACCTTTCTATAGATTTTGCTGGTCTTTACATGTAATGCAAATTGTAATTAAGCTTTTCAGTTTTACCGGCCTACATGAACATGACAAAGATAAGTTTGGTCTAAAAGGCATGTGACTGTTGTGCTCACCAGTACTGATATAATAACCTCTGCGAAGACACAAAAGCTTTCCCATCTGCGCCCTGCAACAGAACATGCAGTACCTTCAGTTACTTCATAGACTTCAATTCTTGACTTGAATCTCTGTACTTTTACTGAGAAACTGCAGGCAGATTCTCTTTCTTTCAGATCAGAGTGGCCTTTCAAGTAAATTACAAATCTGCCTCTCTGTATTTCTTCAGAAAGTGTTTTTTTGTTTGTCTTTTTAACATTTGTCACTTGTTCATATGGCGAGTTTCCATTTTCAGTAGCGAGCCGGGTACTCCTGTGCAGTGGAGGACGTGTGAGGGAGAAACACCGTCTTTCCTAATACTTTTAGTGACATCAGTGATCACATGACCAGGGTGCTACGACACACAGCAGCAGGTCCGAGGCTTGGGTGCCTCTTCTTCTAGTGGCTGCTTAAGTTTCAGAAGGGGTGGGTCCCCACTAGCCGGAGTGTAGTAAACTGCGCTGCCATTGGACGAGACCAACGGCATGCGGGGGTCGTCAGAATTGTTTCTGGCATCAGAGAAGGAGTCCGTGGAGCCGTTGCCTAGGTGACCGTTGAACAAAGGGTGGTTCAACAGTTTGGCCGCTGCTCTTTGTTTTTTCAACTCTGACAGAGTTTGGGGGCGGTCCCGGGCCCAGGTCTCTTCCTGAGTGGGCGTGGACAGAAGGGAGGTCTTGTCTGGGGCGGTGCCGTTGGAGGGGGACTGCGGGGGCATGGATGTGGTGGTAGAGATGAGGCCGTTCTGTCGACTGTCTTTGAGGATGGCGGGCAGCTTGGGTCTGTCCAGCAGCTCGATCACTGGCTTCACCTGTGAGAAAGACAGTTTAATTAAAAACACTTTTTACACTGTACTCTGATGGGACAGTCAATTACAGTAAATTCAGTGGGGTAGTTTTGCATTTCTAATGCTTTAAATATATTATGTTGCACCACACCTACAAAGATAAAGTACAAGAAAACAAACATATCTGAAAAAAAATTCCACTGCGGTATTTCATCTGTGCAACAGTGAAAGAAACGTGGTGTGAGCAGGAAGTGGTTTGAGTTTGAAGCAGACCTTAGACAGAATATTCTGCATAATTTCAGAGACACACATTGAGCATATACACACTCACACTGAGCACACACACACACATTTCAGACACACACACTTACATTGAGCACACACACTTACATTGAGCACTTGGCTGTTCTCCTGGTCAGTGTCCCTCTCTCGGTCATCCTGCTCCTCTCTGCCTCCTCTCCACACTATAGCCTCTGTCTCATACTCTTTACGGCACAGATTGTGTCTGTCAGATAGACTGGCCCTCCGCACCACTTTACTGTAGACACAAACACTTTATATTTATATATTTATAAACATTTTACTTATTTTGTGTCCACATAGGCGATATTACAGTGTAATATAATATTATAATGTAATAATCTTTTTCACCATACATGTTTACATTCAGTAATACGTTCATTAAGCAAGTTGTAGTACAGCCTGGCCCCCAGCAGGTGTCATTCCTTACCCACGACTGCCTGCGCTGGAGGTCCTCCTACACAGTGAGGTCTTGTGCTTCAGTTGAGACTTCATGATGATGTCATGTTTGTGTTTGAGATCCAACAAAATATTTCTGAACTCCTCATCTTCACACAAATCTAAAATGTAAAAAATGCATTATTTCTGTCATTATTCAAAACAATTCAACAAAGGGAACAATACAGACAGCATTTTGATTAGACTGAGTTTAAGAGAGCCACCTAGAATAACTCCACACCTGCTCTGGCAAACTTGGAACAAAAATTATATACAATTTTTCATAGATTTTTTTCCCTTATTCAAATGTAACATTACAGAATCACAGAGAAATTGTAGGGAATCTAACTGTAGAACGAGATTTATGTCTATTCACTTCCCCTGCAAATAGTGTCAGATACAAAGGTAAATAAAACAAAAGAACAAAACACAGAATGCAACAGAGGGCAGACAGAGTATGGGGCACATTCAGTCACTAGTGTTTAAGCAGTTTATTATTCATGTCTTAAACAGTAGACGGCTTGAATAATACAATTTGGAGAACAAACTCCAGAGAAAGTCATTACAATTCCAACCCAACACCAACCTTGCTTGGAGGCTAGAGCACTGCTACTACAAACGAATACACTGTTAAAAGCTAAACTGAACTGAAATCAGCATATTAATGAAATTTAAGTTTTTGTGTTAAGTGTTTTGTTGTTACCAATGGGCGTCTCCTCGAGGAACGTCTTGGCGTTGAGGCTGGCTCCATGTGAAACCAACAGCTCTGCTACATGCATCTAGACAACCACACAAATCCCATTACTACAAACATTTTATTTTCACCACTTCCCAGCTTCCTGTCGTGTTGACCTCACCTGCCCCCAGCACGCCGCCGAATGGAGGGGCTGCCACCCGTCGGAGTCCCTCAGGTCCATGCGTGCTCCCCCCTCCAGGAGTAACTCTGCAGCCTGCACGTAGCCATTCGCTGCAGCAATGTGGAGCTGGCAAGGGGGCAAAGGACGATCAATGAGTTTTAAGGGCACATGTCTGCTGGCTAAAAATGCTTAGTGCTAAGTAAGGGCCTAAACCAAAGTGCTGACTATGTGCCGCACTACACCTGCAAGTACACTAGAATAATGAGAGTGAGCTCAGATGCAGGCTCCTCTACAGGCACCTCCAAATTCAATTATTGTTGCTGTATAAACTATGCATGAATATTTTAGCATAGACAGTGCCCTGTAATTGTACTGGCATGGGAGCAACCTTGACAAATTTGACAGAAATGGGTAACTATGGCATAACTATAATGACTTGCTAATGCTATACATATAAAGATTAAAAACTGAGGGTATTAAAAGTGTTATATGTGGAAGTGCTCTGCTTTCTTGTTAATAAGTTTGATCAGTAATCAGACGTAATTCATTCTCAGGTCAACTAAGAGAAATCACTTACACTAATAATAGATTAGAATTATAGGTAAACGTTAGTTTTTATGTTCATCTGCATGGTGTTTGGTGAAAACTCCTAGATTGCCTTGATGGGAGTCTGCATTCTCCAAGTATCTCTACAATTAAAGTTAAATGGCAACTGTACAACTGTTGTTCTAGGCCAAGAGGTCCATGTTTAATCCAAGAGACAAAAATTGGTTGTGAGTTTAATCTACCATTTTACAGACGAATACAGTGTCTAATAGTAGTTTTCTGCAAAACAATATTTGTAATTGTATGAACCCTTGTGATTTCTGTAGTCTTCACTTTGGGTAAGATGCCTAGTCTGACCGTAGACATGCTTAAATAGTTTTGAGAGCTTGCCAGCACATTGTGTTGCTCCCTTTTGATTGACTAAATGCTAAGGCTGCAAGATTAATTGCAATCAAATCGATATCACAATTTAAATGGTTGCATTTAGAAATTCGCAATTATTTTGCAAACCGGCTAACTCTGTACAAACGCGTTGTGAAATGCATGTGATTCTTGTATTAGTATAGCAGTTCATATTTCAGTGTTCTCTCTGTTCAAAAGTTTTATTTACACGTGTCCAGAAGCGTTAACATGATAGAATCTAATCGTAATCACAAGGTTTGCCAGAAAAATCACAATTAAATATTTTGCCAACATTTTTCAGCCCGAAGCAGTGCATAGGGCGTGTCTTCAAGAATTTTTTTTAATCGACTACAGCCCTGCAGATGTCAGCTATCAGTAAAGGCAAACCCACAAATTACTAAATGTATATATGTAAATAAAGAACGTGGGAGAGTCAAAACAACATTTTGTCCGGCGGCTTGATTTAACGCTCTGAGTGAGAATGATGTAAACGCAATCACTAGACCTCAAATGAACCGCACGCCTACCAGCGCAGAGAGCAGGGTCTGACTTTGCATCACCATCAAAGCACCAGCCAAGGGAATATCGTCTGGAAGAATGGTTTCATTAAGCTACAGTTCACGGACTCAGAAATCAAATGCCATGGTACACAAGAGGCACGGGCACATACCCACTGGGAGCTGCTTTTGGATTTGATTTGTCACTTTCTATAACTTCTATAACTGCAACAAAATGGGACTCATACATTTAAAGGTCACCTGTTTCTTTGTTCTTGTGGCTTTAGCGGTTTAAACTGTTTTTGGAATGTATTTAAGCTCTGCAAAGTCCCAAACTTACAAATACTGAATTTGATTGTAATTTGTTCAAATGTCAGGAACGGAAGTTGTGCCGCAGTCACATGCTGCATTATGTGGAGAGCCAATTAGGATGAAGGAAATTTCCTATACAAGTAGTAGACACTATGTACATATAAAAAGGTAAAAATAATGGATAGGTGATACTTCGACAATATCAACTATTTGCAACTTAAAGGTGCACTGTGTAACTTTTTTGGTGGAGTGGAGATATTATTGCTATGCGTACAATATTCCGCAGTATGACACTGAATTTATCAATTTTCCTGGAAGGCAAACAATAAGTGCCCCCAGGCCAAGTTACAGGTCAGCTCTGTGGAAAGGTGAACCCGCTCACAATGAAAATGCATGTTTTTCCAAGTATGTTTGAGCAATAAAAACATCTGGAATTAAATGTTAGATGATTAATGCTATACTGTTGAACATTCAAAGCAAAAACATCCCAATGGAGACAAAGTGGTGCACTCTCCAAAAAAGTTACATAGTACACCTTTAATTTTACCTGAAGAATAGTAAATAGCTATTCATATGGCATGGTTGATGTGGTTGCGTATTTCTGGTGAGATTCTGTAGTGCCTCTATAGACCCCAATTCAGAGGAAAGTATTTTTGTGATATGGGAATTTTGCGCTGTTTGGATTTAAAGGTTAGCGCCTTGACATTTCAAGGCTTAGGGTGTGTCCTATCTTCCCCACACACCTGGGACGTACTGGGGTGTTGTAATTGTCAAATCTTTGTCAAAACGGTTCTGAAATGTTGACAGTTAAGTTATTTTTCCGCTCAATTGTGGGTTCTCTCTGTGAATGATGTCGGTAAGGGCAAAGATATTCACTAGACACTTGAAGACGAATATTTTGGCGAAAAGTGAAAGTCCAAATGAGGACCTTTGACATATTCTAAATAAATATTATTCAAATCCTGGGACAATTCATGTTTCTGCTCTTTTAAAACGTACAATCTTTATA
>KN483182.1:803-44291 GCA_000787095.1 Periophthalmodon schlosseri | reverse complement strand
CCCTGTTCAAGCTTACATAAGTACCTTTCAACATCGTTTCTCATTGTGTTTTTAATCAGGCATGCTCCGCTTTGCTTCATCATGGCCCACTGAAGATTAACAGGACAATCTGTGCTAATACCTGGGGCTTTACGGGGTTATTTTGGGCTACTATCGTGCCCCTGTCCCACGTCTGTCCCAGTCCAGCTGCAGCACAATCTCTCATACATAACAAAGAGCCCTTATAACAGCGGTCAGGGTTTGATCTGGTCCAGGTACCTTGTGGAGAATGGATGCATGCGTCTGGTATAGAATTAATTTAAGGGAAGAACATTTTTGAATCAACCAAAAATAATGATGAGTTTTTGATGCCAACTAAAATCTGTCAAAAAGCATAGATGGTTTTGAATTAAATTACTAAAAATAATAATTTTAAAAAAAAGCTTTCAAAATATAAAAGGGGAACAAGACTTTTGCAACTAATTAGGCTTAAAGGCAACATGTTCTGAAGTGTTTCAAAGAAGTAATGATGTGTAAAATTTAAAGAAGACCTATTATGCAAAACTGACATTTAAGAGTTTTAAACTATGTTTTCCCTTCTCATTTACCCACAGATGTATATTTAGAGGGATTCATGCATGCTTGAGTAATCTTTACTCCCCTGCAGTCAAGAAAATTCCCATTTTCCCCTGCCTGTAAAGGGGCAGGCAGAAATCAGCACTGTAGACTTCTTTTGATGTCATTTTAGATCTACATTTCCATTTAAAATGTCCAAAATATAAATTAATGATGCATTATAACTATATAGCAGACACATTTAAAAAAATAAATAAACAGGTGAATGGTTGTTCTTTGCTGGAGCCTGCTCAGGCGGCAATAAAACTTTTATCACATCCTTTCACATTTAAAATACACTATTAATTACAGATTTATGGTATTATTACATTTAGAGCTATAGATGGTCTGCCAAGAAAAGCATTTCTGTGGAGCGTCCACCAGGGTCATAAGGACTGTCCAAATGCCTGATTATCTCCAGAGGTTTTATGGATTAAAGAAAGAAAAGCGGTATCTTTAATAAACATGGACATGGACGTTTGTATAATTTATTCTCAACTGTAAACGGTAGGGGTTAAAACTTATTTTAAAATGCCATCTTAGACAAAACCTCATACCCTGTAGTGCTGATGCAATTCAGTTACCAAATCACACAGCCTGTAACAAGATTTAATCAGTTCTATCCAGGATGCTACTACATTTGGCACTAGTGTTGTCATGATACTAAAATTTCGAACACAAGGAATAACAAGGAATAGACTCGATACTGAACACAGATTCAAATACCTCAATAATAATTAAAAAACACTCTTTATTTAGACAATAGAATGTGATTTTCAACATTAAATCGTGGAACTTTCTTTTATATTCCCATGTGGTCTTATATCTGTGTAATCCCTCAGTCGTCCAGGTAGGTTCCATACTGGTCCATGGGTGTGTACTAGTCTGTGTGTCTTATACTTGTTCTGATACAGCTCAAGATCATTCTAAAGATATTCAGGAAATGTTAATTTCTGTCTTGTGAATGTGACTTTTTTTTAGTATCGATACCTGCTCAAATGAGTCTAGTTTCTATCAATTAGTATCTATTTTTGATGCTTTTGACAACCCTATTTGGCACTTCTCTAAACTTTTAGAACTGAGATTCACTTCAGAAAAGCATTGTCAACCATTAAAATAATTTAATTTTCTTTGTAGATAATGCATTACTGTTTATGATGTAGCCAAAAGGGTTTTTTTTTCTCTTTTTCCATTTCCTTTCCTTCCTTCCTCCATTTTGATAATTTAGGATTATTATTTGCTTCCCCTGTAACATTACGTCTGCTAAATGTGCTTTTAACTTCTAAATCTATCATCTTTTGGTTGTTTTGATATACCACAATAATTACAGAGGCACCATATTTCTCCGGCTGTCTTATTTTAATAATACAGTATGTCACGCCTTCTAAATGCAGGTCACCTCTTTACAATTTTCCTTCCTGTTTGAGCATTTATCATTTCCTGACGCCCAGTTACCTCCAGATAATGTCTCTCACTTTATATAAAAGCTAGAAAATGAGCTACACGTCCTGTTACTTAGACCAAAACATCTTGAGGAATATTTGTGAGATGGTGAGAAATGGTGATGGATGTGGCAGACTTACCAGAGTGGCACCCTGAGAGTCCTGCTGGTTGACCTCCTCTCCTTGCCTCATAAGCTCCTGAATATCTCCCAGCATGCTCCGCTCCGTCGAGGCTCGCGTCTCATTGATCATCTCCTGCGTGATGCCTGTCAAAAAACAAGAGAAAGTTTGAGTTGTAGGTATATGTGTAATTTTATATATATGTGTGTGTGTGTGTGTGTGTGTGTGTGTGTGTGTGTGTGTGTGTGTGTGTGTGTGTGTGTATAATATATGTATATGCAACTACGATTTTGTTCAAAATGTGTTTGAGAGAAGACTGAAATCTAAACTGCACATGTCTTAAAGGTCCAAACTACACTTACAATAGAGAGAGAAATATTTCTAAATCATTATAGTCTTTGCGACTTGCATAGTTGCACCAACGCAAATTGCAGTTTCAATTCAATTTTGCTGTATTGTGTAGCCCTAATGTAAAGTTATTTTTCTGCCCTGTCTTGCCATTGTTTCTAATATGGGCATATTTTGGTAACTGAGATTTAAACAAAAAGGCTCAGCCTATATTGTCTCAGCTGGAATATGTTTTAAATTTACAGAAAAAAATATTTGCAATTAAGACTTACTTTTATTCTTGGACTTTTAGCACTGCGTGAGTTGTGTGGTCCTTGGTGTCTTATTTATTTTACTGCTTTGTTGTAGTTTTATGGTTTGCTTTTATTTGATTTGACTAGTTTCATTGCTTTAGGCCTAGCAATATCAAATTGAGCATTTATACCTCTTGTCATTTTTTATTGTTTTCTGTCTCTGTGAAGCACTTTGGAAACAGCTTGAAGTAAAGTGGATTTGGATTTGAATAGTTTTTGAACCTAGGTTTTGATTTGATGGAAAGAAATAATTTGACAGCTTGGAAATGCACCTCTATGGTCAAGCACAGACACAAGCAGATTATCACAGGGTTAGACAGTACCAATTTATCCCATATCGCCCAGCCGTACTCCTAACTACATGGACATTGGTTATACAAAGTTGAGGCAGAGCACATACTACCAAATCAGAAGGGGTCCCTGACAGACATCACCTGACTGTGCATATTTTATTCCTGCCTTTGACAGAGAGCTACTACCTAAACCAGGACGAACCCTGCTGCAGGCAAAATCTCCGTTCTCATCCCTCCTCCGTGTCCTCGACCACAAAACCTGGCACCTCATCTCAATGTCACGCTCTCATCTCAGACACGGCCCTAGCTGACATATGATGGCCTCTGGTTTTGATAGAGGCAATAGGGTACAGAGTGGCAGTATGAGAGCAGCTAAAGTGCTGTTTGCAAATGCATTCAGAGTAAGTGCCACAGGTATCACAGTGGCTTTGGTTGACTCCCTGCAGCTAGTGGGACTTTTACTAATTCAGGCTTGTTTATGCCATGTTCCGAGTTATCTACAACAGTTCCCCGCAGGATTTAGTGAAACGAAACACAATACATCAGCACAGAATTTAATAGTACAAGTTGGACAACAACACAAATAAAGAGTAAGACTTTCTCAAGGCTCACCTTTAGCAAATATGGTATAAGCATTGTGGGTTAGTTCATTATCTCTTTCTGTCTGATAAGTATTTTTGTACTTCAAAACAGGAAGTAGTCTTTTTGGTTGTTGAAGCAAAACTACAGTAAATGCATGTCCTAGATAGATAAGCAATTGTACATCGAGTGAATGTGAAACTAATTTTATTGATTTTGAATTTTATTTATTTTTATTGAATAGGTTGCATTCATATGACCAGTATTAATGGCAGTGTTAACAATATTTATGTGATTTTCTCATATGCATCTTCTGGTAAAGGATTTTTACTGTTTTAAAACGTGAAAAACAGAACTAGTTTCATTTTAAATGGGTTGCAGTGGTCCAAGTGTTCCTCACTCATCTTATGCATTCCGAGCATCCAAATTATTCACCATGATGACTTTATAAGCACTTTTTACAACTTTCAGAGACCAGAGAAGAGTTGCATCACAGTAACGCAAACAACAACTAGCATGCTAACAGCAAACTTCCTGATTGTCAGACAACAAAACGATTAGATGCACACAGCACACAGGAGACTTACTGTGACCTCATGAGTTGTGTATACAATATATCTGTTCTGGGGCAAGACAAATTTTGTTCAAATACATAGGAAAAAAAAATCAGCTACAGGTTTCATGCATGTAGTTTTCTTAATAATCTGCAAAAACTTTGTGTTTTTATCTTATACAGTTTAATCAGGACAAACTGGACAGTTCAACCACTCCTTTTGCACTATACAAAATCCATGCTAATGACAACTCAAGCAATAACAACCCATCCCTCGTATCAATAGCGCATGTTCCTGACTTCTCCTCTAGCATCTTAGACAGCACTGCCCTTGCATTGCTCTTTCTGCATTACCTTGAGTGTGTGTGTGCTTGTGCATACGGACGGCGGTGTGCCAAGTCCTTTCCAACACAGTGCAGGGACAATTTGAGGCACCGGGGCCCACTTACATTGCCTTCATAATCATTATTCTCACAGTCTCCACTCCTATCTATATCGAACATCCCATTGTAAACCCAGAAGCTCATTTTGTGTAGTTGTTCACCCCCTCCTCATCTTTGTTTTACAGCCTGTGGGTGTTCAAATAAGTCTAACATACAGTTTACAACCCACGTGAGTGCCGCTGCATTATTAAAACTATTAAAGGTGCTGTTTACAATTACACAGTAACATTAGCAGGGTTGTTCTATCCTCCCATTATGTGTTAATGCATGATGGAGTATCTCACATCCTTCACACCATTTAGTTTATTGCAAGTGTTTAACCTACGGACTACAATCAGTTTACAATGACTATTTCATTCACTCTCGTTATGTTGTTGTTAATTGTCTACAGTGTACTTTACAACTAAATCAATTACTTGCAGTGAATTTACCATGCTATAATAACATGCTAAGTGAATGACTATTGAAAACACTTGTACCACATTTTATTGTTACTTCTATAAGATTACATAGGTACAATTGTGTGACTAAAAGTAGTCCTATTCTGTGGTAGCAGTCAAACATAATTGTCAGAAAATGTTCAACATTTAAACTATTGAGCAAAAATATCTGTAACCCATCTGTCTATTTGTCCCTTTGTTTACACAGAAAAGTCATTGCCAATTATATATGAACTGAACTGAAAAGTATACGACCTCAAAGGCAGAGCAAACCTAGCTGACTTTTACCCACAAAACAAACAAAAGGAGGGAACAAACTTCTGCTTATTAAACTTCAACCTCAACAACTTTTTGAACTTTTTCAAAAGCATATGGAGGCATGGTCTGGATTGAAAATGTAAAGATAACTGAACATTTGTACTGAAAACACAATGAACATTTAACATCAACCTTCAAATTATTTTTTAGGCAACTGAAACGTGTCATTCATTTCTGTGTTTTTAATGTTTTAATAATGTGATAAAGTATCAAATGTAATTATGGTTTTATGAGTCAAGGCTCACCACCAGACGGCTTTGTCAATGAGTGCATCATCTGAGTTCAATGGTTAATAAGAGTTTCACTTCCACTGAGCGAGTGTACGATCAGGCATGAATCTGCATCCCATTAGAAGTGAAAGAACAGCAAACACAGGATAGGAACTCCCTTGAGTGTCAGCACTGAGGCCACAAGGGGGTGCTAAGTGTTTTGAAGGTCATGACACCATTGTAACGTGTTCCTCTGTCTGGAAGTCCCCATGAGAGGTACAAACTAATCTCCCATTAGTGAGAAAAAGACTCTGATAAGTAGATGAGTGAAGAAGGCAACAGAATCACTAATGTGTTTTTAATTTGGGCATGATGTTAAATTTTTCATATCACTTTCAAAAAATGTCACACATCTATTATTAATTTTGTCCCTTGAATGTTTTGTATTTACAGTATTCTAAGTTTGGGGTTCCATGTGTCGCACAGAAACCACTGGCAGAACTTAGTACCAGTTTGTAATAACTGCACCTTAATTAGCCTTTATAAAGCATAAACAAAAACTTATTTTAAAATGAACAAACAGTTTATTAAGAATGATTCACTCCCTACCCCTTCATTAGAGTATCAATTAAGTAGTTACTAAGCCTGAATCGTTGCTAATACACTGTTTGTTCATTATGAATTAAGTCTTTGTTCATGCTTTATTAAGACTAATTATGGTGTAGTTATTATAAAGTGTAACTGTAATCTTTTCATGTTACTCTGAGTCCGCTGTTCAAGTTGCTTGATTTGACACTAGGCAAGTTGTTGTTTCATCACAGCATTGGCTTCATTTACTGACCCGATGTGACAGCCGCCTAATTGAAGGTTAGAAGTTTTTTATTTATTTATTTCTTGAAGCAGTTTCACTTCACAAAAGAGCAGTGAAGGCTAAACAGTATCATGTCTTTACAGAACAACACTGAAGAGAAGAAAACAGACAGAACTCAGGGTAAAACATTATCTCATCATTGCATCTGTCTACAGACAAATCCGTGACTGATGTATTTTAAATTAACACAACAGACTGGTGGTGTCCTCAGATGTCTCCCACACACTAACCTCTGTTGGCCATAGCTGTCTCAATAATGTCCAGTGTTGGGTCATCCTCACAAAGGTCATAGGGCATGTTCCCATCGGAGTTAACTGCCAGGAGGTCAGCACCACTGTAGGACACAAAGGCATGAAGGAGAACAATTGATTCAGGTTAGGAGACGTGTAATCCCTCATTTGTCCAGGAATGGTTCAATGTAGAGAAGGTTTCAGTGGTGGTCATCTGGACTCTGCGATCAAGACACTGTCGAAAACTTCTCTGCATTATTCAGGCAAGTGACTACTTAATCTTTTGGATTAAAAATTGGTTTTGCTTAGAATTTTATTATACAGATGGCATAGGACACGGGCCCACTGATTTGAATTGCACTGTGCGGTGTCCTTGAGCAAGACACAATTATTACCTTATTAAATTATTGTAAATTTTTAATTTAAATATATTATGTCACCTTATTCCATTAACATTTAAACAAACTGATCCATTCCAAATAAAATCTTTTTTATTATTTGATTTGGATCAGCATAAAATATTTTAATGTAAAAGGGGTCAACGTTTCTTTTTTTTTGTGTAAAATTGTGTGGTAGTCATGGGGGAGACTCACAGTAGCCGATTTGTAGCTGTGCTTCTGTCAATTAAGAGTTAAGAACCAATGGATTGACTAGTGCCTGGAAAAGCAATAAATATGACAAAGATATGTTTATAAAGCAAACTAGTGCTGTACGTGTCCTTTTTTACATTCTTCACAAACAGGAAACAGGATTCCTTACCTCCATTGGTTCCATAGATAAATTACACATTACTTTTCAAAAAGGTTGCAGCAATTATTTTTTTACTGACCAACAGTTTCTCCAATTTTTGGAGAAAGAGCAAAACTAAATAGGACTTTGCTGCTAATATCCGATGGTAACTGTTGGTCCTTGGCAACTCAAACTGCATTATTCAGAGTTTAATCAGTCGTTGTGAGTCGTATAATGGCTCCAACTGACTTGATTAGTCACTACAAGCCCTGCATGTTAAAAGATGGCAGCAGTATGTATCATATATGTTCTAACAGCACTTGTGGCTATGTCAGGAATCCAAATTTAACTTCTAATTAAACCCTTATTAAACAGCAGCTCATGAGCCTGTGGGAAAAGTAGGGTCACTTCTACTGAACCGTGAATTGCATTAACACAAATATGGTAGGTATATTATTTGAGATATGATTACAAGTCCTCTGGTAGGAGTTAATTTAATATGTTTGCTTAATGCATTCTGTCATTTTGATAAGAACTGCACAACCACACAGAACCACACTCTCATAATGGTACCTGCAGTGCTTCAAAATGTAATTAAGCATTAACTGTCAAACAAAACTATGGTTCATTGCTCCCCCTATTTAAACTCCAGGTGTATTGCTGTGTTGAGCTGCTGAACATTTTGTGGTAGCTCCAGTGAGCTTAAAATAGTGTAATTGTACAATTGGTCTTACCAATTAACAAGGGAGCAATTATTACTATTTTTTTTACTCTTAATTTATCCAGGCTTGGTACCAACAAGTGCCTTTCAGTTCAGCCCTGTTAATCTGTCCTACATAGACTGCTGAGATGATCAAATGAATGACATTTTCCATACTTTGTGCTTGCATGTGTCTGTGTGCTCCCTTACTGTGCGATGAGTATCTTGACAAGACCAGCGTGGCCACAGGTGGCAGCAGCATGCAGAGGAGTCCACAGCTCATTGTCCTGAGCATTCACACTGGCTCCTCTCTCCAGAAGGATCTTCACCATCTCCTCATAGTTATCTATACAGCACTGAAGAGAAGAGACAACAAAGAGGAAGTTTAGAGTGGACATGTCCTATGAATGATATCCGCAGCAGAAAAGAGCTGTAGAGAGATAAATAGTGTGTGTATTAAAATGAGTAAATATTAATCAAAAGGAAAGAGGCCTCTTTATTGGTTCAGCAATTTTATCAAATTACATGCTTTTCCATGTGTACACAACACACCCTCGTAAGATCGCTTCAAAATTAAACTGTGACCCATCCTTGGCTTTTTCCTTTAAAAAGATTGCTACCTGTCAACACCGAAGCATAAAATATGATGATGAAAAATCTGTCATCAGGAACTAAACATGAATTGGGGGAAAATTACCTGTAAATAGTGAAAATGGATTTAACAAACACTATAATAGAAGTGGTTTGGTTGACTGGTCACATTTTTTAATAAAAAAAACGGATTGTATTAGTCTGCAATAACACAAGAAGACAGTCTCTTGTGTGGGTCCAGGCTACACCCTGAGCTTACGCCCAAACACTCCGGCCACAGGGAGAGTCTTTGTTGATACAAGCGTGATTATAGGCTGAGAAGCAGGAAGAAGAATTTTCCATAAACTCATCCTCAATCTGTCAGGAGCAGCTGTTTTCATTATTAGCGCTTAACTGATGTGAGTGCTGCAGAGCCATGTTGGTGTTGAAAGATAAGGAGGATGGCAGAGAAAGTAAAAATAACATACCAATAGTTAAGCTTGTAGCATCATGTCTTAACAGAGTCTCATGTGTTATAAGATTACTTGAGAAAACACTACTATTATTTAGTAGTTGTTGCCTGGGACCCAGAATAAACTTCTTCAGTACTTTACAAAGATATGAGTCTGGTCACCAGTGAATCTCCGTGAGTTCAGTAGGGCATGATTGACAGGTGAATTAGTCAATCAGGGAGACACATCGGCCTGTATCAAAACAAATATGGCTCCTTACAAAGAACAAAGGAAAAGAAATATCAGAGGATTGAAAAACATTGTGTATTTCTGCAGAGTCAATTAGTGAAGCACTAAACTCTTAATCTGAGGTGAGGGATCATGTTTGGTTCTGGCTAGAGACGCGACGGAGGGCGTGGTGATCTCGTGACCAAAATCTAGATAGATGAAGAGGCCAAAACTGGAAGCAGAGATGTTGTAGTTCAGAGGTAAATGCTCAAATTGTTGTGCCAAAAACTGTGAATGTAAAATTGCCATATATTTCTATTCATTGATTTATTTTTTGATGAGACATACTAATGAACAAACTAGCATTGTAAATGCACCTCATTTAGCACATCATGTGTATTTTCATATACAACTTATACTACAACTTATATATTATTTTTATTTATTTTTTTTTACAATCAAATAGCCATGTAACTTGTTTAGTAATTTACTAATAAAATCTACTGGTGTAAAACTAGCTAACACCATATGTACTCATTCATCACAGTGTGTTTGTAGAGCCTGGTGGTGAAGCAAATGTAAATGACGCCAATGAGATTCTTTCAAAGCCCTGCAGTTGTTTTTTTCTAAATCTCATCCCTCTTCCCCTCCTGCTTTTCCCTGCAACTAAACAAGGATGGGAAAAAACTCCAGTAGATGCAAAAAATATGTTGTAAAATATCACATTTCAGCCCGTTATCCCAAAATTACATCTTAATATTCTATGTGCAAGCATGAAAATGGGATTGTATAGAAATAACCCGTAGACCAACACATCACTGGTTAAAATGACTAAAGTGCATCGTTTGGGTAGTTTTTCTATGTTCAATGCTGACACAGTGAGATAAGGTAGCTGCCGGGACTACATGTGGACAACAGGCATTAATACACAAGTCTAGAAAGGAAATGAAATTACTGCACAGATGCTGGGGATAGATAGTACAAAGACAGATAAGAGGTGAAAGAGATGCAGAACACCAATTTGAAAATAACAGTGCCTGTATTTGAACAAGTTTAATTGGGGTGAAAAAGTAGTGCCTATCAAGTTTTCTCATAATGGCTGCTACTGAAAATGACAGCTAGCATACTAATGTGCATGTTTGTCTTCTGTTTTTTTATTAGGGGACAAAAGGAAAAGAGTAAACAAGTGTTACAGGTGTGTTTTTTGTTTAAGGATGCTTAATATATTACGTAAGTGACAAAAGAAGCAGTTTAAAATGTGAGCTTTGCGGAACTATAGAGCTGTGTTATAAATAATGATACAAACTGAAAAGATGTTGGTAGTGAAAGTGTAACAAGACATAAATGCTTGTCCTCCATCTGTCATATTGCAAATCATATTCCCCTGTGCATAAAATTTAATTCAAACAACATTATGATCAGTATAATTTACACAGTGCTGCATAACAAAATATAATAGGTCGCCTTGCTGCTCTGCGACTCCCTGTGGATTCAAGAGGGGGTATTCTGCCAAATAGATTTTTTTGAGCTTTCTACCATGTTATAGCGTTGTTCTCTCATCAAAAAACATGCCTGAAGAGGTTTTAGCTATAAGATTCTGTCCAGTGCTCAGCCCACAAGCCTACGTCATCCATGCTCCCACGTGACGATTTTCCATAAATATACAAAAGCATGAAACAAAACAATGCACTACAACTTCACAAACTTGATGCGATTTGCAAGAAGTTTCATTAGCGGGATGCACTCTGTGTTGTGATAGCGCTCTAAACGAGGAGTCACTTAGAGGAAGAGTAAAGGAAGGGGAGACTCAGAGCGTCAAAAATGAAAGTGAAACTTCTAAAACATGTTAATACATTGTTTTCTGTGAATATAGCGTTTTCAAAACAATAAAAGGTAATATGGTGATCTAAATATGTTATGTGTTAGCAGTTAACACCCCACAGAAGTAAAATACTCTCTCTTTAAAGATAAATTCTTGTTGTGTTTTTTAAAGACTGCATGGGTCAGGCCTATGCACTGTATCTTTCAGAGCACCTCCAGCCCCAGCCCCCGCAGAACCCAACAGTCTGCTGACCAACTGTCTCTCTGTAACCCAGGCTCCAGACAGGGCCTTCTCAGTGACTGTAAAACAATGTAATAATGCTCTCATTTTCCATATAGACTTTGCAAGTAAAAGTTGTTAGGCATGTGGAGAGATGAGCACAGTAGAAATGCATCAAATCTTTTCTTTTTGCATCAATTAAAACTTCTTTAATTTAATAATTCCAAGACAGGCAAGTTCAATGCCATATTGTGGGACTTACCAAGCATAACATTTCCACTAAAATAAGCAGGTGGTAAACGTTCAACCAGAAAAGTTACAAAGAGCACCATTGAAAATTCTACAGAAGTAAAGTTTGAGTTAATTTTTTCTTCTCAAATTCTGTCCAAATAAATGATGTAAGTTCATTCTACTTTGCATTTTAAGTGGATGTTTATGAGAAGCGGTCTAATTAGCAGTGAAATCTCAAGGCTTTTGAAAGAGCAGCACCAATTAAAACAGTTGCACCTGCGAATCTCACAGCCCCGAGTGTGGGAGAGCTTCTGAGGCGAAGTGCCCGAAGAGACAGCGGCTCTATTAGTGTCTACTTCCCCTTTTCAGAACTTCAACAGACAAATGATTCACCCTAAGAAGATTAAAGCGTGACTCAAACATTCTCATCTTAACCTATAGCCATTTCTATCGGAATGTTTCACAGATATGGGTCTTCTGAGTGTATCAAACTTCATGATATAAAGTGAAATTACTACGGAGGTAAAAGATGCACTGTGTTACTTTTCTGGTATAGGCCCTTAGGCCTGTCACAATAACACATTTTGAAGCACAATATATTGCTACAGAGAATAATAACAATAATTGATAATATTGAAACTACTTTATTACGCAGGATAATCCTAGTAAACCATTTCATTTAAAGGCCTGCGCTACAACAATTAAATAGCAGAATGAAAAATAATTATCCATACAAGTTATTTATTTAACTCTTTAAAGCTCAAATATTACCGTTTTACAAAACTAAATCAACTAAAATCTCGCCATTATTGCAAAGAAAATGTACACACAATAAATATTGAGCCCAAAAATATATATAATTGTTCCAGTTAATGAACAATAAGTCAATATAGTAAACATGGTGACAGGGCTGTACGGCTTGCCAACTGCTTGTCTCTACAGAGATGTTAGTTTTGCCTGCTCCACAATATTGCATTAAACTTACTCAATGGAAGCAAGCAGCAGGCCAAGCTAGGTCACATCTGTGGAGAGGCAATCCCACTCACAGTAACTGCAACTGCAATACCAGAGCTGGCTGGTTGTATACCAGGGTCTCCAACTGCTTCAAGTAATAATTACTTTTATTTCATTTTCATCTTGTTTCTTTCCTAAAAGTTTTATTCCCCGAATGCCTCTTTACACAACACTATACTTCAAATGGAAAGCGACAAGTGTGGGAGACTCGTAAGAAGCACAAAAGCTTGTCAAAGACATCTGACATTTTGTGGATTAGCTCGGATCCGAAGCTCCAGGCAGCAGCAGAGGCATAGCAGATGTCCTCATGAAAACTCAGGAGACAGCAGCAGACGCTCTCCAACAGCTAGGCTTAATCTGCTCACCACCAGAATCTACATACTCAAACCCAGCTGCTAGCTCAAGTGCTCTGCTAATCTCCACTCAATCTAGCTAGCCCCCCTCTCCACCTGAGCCATTGTAGACCTGGCACTGGGGCAAAGATGTGGTATTCATAGTCTGCTCATAAAAACTCTATTGACAGGTGTGTGGAACTGACAAAGGAGCTGAAACAAGAGCAGGGAGCAGGGTGTGATTAGTGAGCTGACAGGAGAATGAATAAGGCTGTGGAGTAGAACAACCCACAAGGAAATAAACACCCTTTTCACCAGGGCCAGATTAAAATGTACAAAACATAAGACAGACTCTGCAACAACAAGATTACCAGTGAATAATATATTTTAAACTTGGAGTTGTAGTAGTCTGTGAACTAAAGAATTGAACACTGCACTTTTGAAACCAGATTTCACCAGAAACACAAAACCCATTGGTGTCCATGGTTCAAATGTGGCCAGGGGTCTTGTGGTCTACAGAAAGTTTTTTTCCTGAAATTTCTGATTTCACCTACCCCCTACCTTCACCCTTTCCGAGTCATACATGTAGGGTTCAAAAATGTCACATAGCCATTTTACAACAATAAAACGCATATGTAAAAATTCACTGCTTGCTACAGTGACCATTCAGTTGTGCAGTTTTTAACAGGAAGTCAATGGACCTCAATATTTAGATTTGTACAGTGAACAGAATGTGCAATTATGATTTATGTGTGTCTGGAAAAATATAATGTATATTTCTGTAGTCTATCCATTTTGTTATAAAAATATACTTTCCAATAGCAGTGCATGGTTTGCTCTTTGTTTAAAACGGAGGCTGGCCGGCTGGTTACACATTGAATTGATTGGGCAGTTAAATAGACTAGATTTGTGCAAAAAGAGCAAGACCAAATTGCACAGCTCCAAAAAGTACTTTAAATTTCAACACTTTTCAAATAACTATTCCAAATCAAATTAAATATTACTGGCAACAATTAGATCTCACAGGTAAAATAAATTGAATTCAGTCTGTGTCGAGCAGCTGGGACATGAGTGCAGTTTTGAAATTAGCTTTTTAGACTTAAACGCTACAGCGGCTTTGTCATATTTTTAATATTACTTTTAAGTATTTCCATTGGAGTTTGATTGCTTGGCATCGAAGCAAGTATTAGTGAACTTGTACAATAATGAGCTTGAAAATTGCCTCAAATGCTGCAGAACAAATGAAAAGAGTGCAGACTTGTTCGTTAGAGACACCACTTCAGAACATCTCAGACCAGTTCAGTGGATGACTAGTGAACTTAAAAGCCCGCCTACACCGCCTCTGCCCCAGTCATTCCTGCATGAATATTTCACTGGTGGACTCACTAAGTAAATGCATTAAAAGTGTCAGTGTGAGTTGGTATTACCATGCATGTTAAAGCAGAAACTCCTGGAGAAAAAGCATGTAGTATGTGAAGTGGCTCAGGACTGTAGTTACAAAGAGCAGTGGAACAAAAACAAGCCACCAATTACTGCAATGTGTAAGGAGCAAGATAATAGAACACAAAGTTTTGAGTTTCTTTTTACATAGACCATTTTGATGACTTTTACCATTCAAAAGACTACATTAGATTTTTTTTTTTTTTTATTATTACGGCAGGATTTTGAAACATATGAATAGTCAAATATATAAATAAGTTTGCATTTATGTGGCCACAGAAAAATAATCTTTTTTTTTTTTCCAGATATCTGTCTGTCTGTCACAATTTTTCATTCCCTTTTTCACTTTCCAAAAAAAAATAAAAATGGCTTTCGGTGTTGGTTTCATGAGCACATTTTAATAAACATCATTTAACACTAAAAAATAGCCCAACTGATTCCAACCAAAGTCTGCTCTCTGCTCCAAACCACATGCTTTTACTGGCAAGAGGTTGGCTGTTAACCTCTCAATAAAAAATCATCTTAATCTTGATTTCATGTATGGTATTTACTTCTTCAGGGGGATTTAACCAATGACAGAAATGGGTCAACTCAGAAGATCGTTACCTCTGAAGTTACCTCTGTCATGATAATTACTGTATCAAATCGTTCTATATATGAAAGCTGGAACAATATTTTTTGGGGGGCAATATTTACCGTGTCTTTGCACAACTGATAAATGTTTGGTTATTTTTTGGCAATACAATATGAGGGTTATATGTTGAACTGTAGAAAGTTGAATTAATCAAATTTTAACAAAACAATATTGCAGATTTAGAATCGTTTTTGTGGTATACATCTGCTCTTGGGTTAATGTGTTAGTGGCATTAATTATTTTCAATATTATCGTTTATCATCTATATTTTCTTCAGCAATACATCGCACTTCAAAATGTGTGATCGTGACAGGCCTAGTCTGAACTTTAGATAAAGCTACTCGGTGTACAAGAACCGTCAATCAAAATCATATCTTAACATCTAAAAAAAATGATGAATACTTTTTGCCATCTCCAATGGACCAGTAGCTTTGATGGGAGCCCTATGTAGCTGGGCTGACTGCAGATCCTGGCATATTACCTTAAAAAACAAACAACGAATAACATGACATTTCTGAAACTGTATTTTCCTGCAGACATAGTATATTTGCATAAAGATATACACAGAGTCTCAACCTCAAAGTTTTTGGAGTCAACAAATGTCACCGGAGGTCTCTGGTGTTCTGTGAGGTCGCTCAAATGTATTATATTCAAAGCCCGTCAGATGACAAACCATTGGAGTTGTCGAGGGCTAAAACTTTAGTGATGAACAGGCTCATCATTTCTTCAGACAGTGTGAATAATTCCTCCCACACACGTCAGCTCATGAAAAGCTCTCCTGTATCTGCTTCACCACCTTCACTACGTTATTTTCCTATCAAAGTCAAGACTGCAATTCATAAACCTTCATGAAATATTAAGCTGCTACTGAGTGGCGTAATAAATGTTACGGTGTGTGTATAAGTTTGGGCCCAAAAGCATAAGGCAAATACATGACATCCAAAAGGTGATCAAAGTAAAAATCTCTCTGTAGATGACTGATCCATCGTTTCACAATTAATTTAAGGGAGTAAAGAAATGGGTCTTTTATGAGTGCATGCATTTTTTGCCTCCTTGTTAAGAGATACTTAACAAAAGTTGGATAGGTCTACTCGTATACATAAAGTGACCACATGTTCCACTTTTGGTTGTACTGCACAGCCATTTAGGGCCCTGTCCCTCATCCCACTTATTTAGACAATGTCCAACTTTTTAATTGATGCCACATGAATTATAAAAAGTGAAATTTACATACGTGATATTTTCCTGCAAAGAAATCCAGATTTTTTGGTGTACTGGCATTCAGGGTTGTAATTATGTTGGTATTAGCTATTATAATAACCTTCTGAGCGTTACGATTGATCCCGATATTTTCTACAATTTGACGTGGTCATCATATAAGTATACATCATTATAAGCATAGAATTAAACATAGTATGTCTACCAGTCTTCAGGCAGGGGCAGAACACAAAATCACATTCTAGAGATTTGAGATTTTTGAAACTGTTTGCAGACCACTTACGCTATGAAAAATAGGAAAATTATAGTTTTATAAGCCAGAGCAGACCCCCTGCACCATATACAGATAAATGTGTTGAACCCATTTGAATAGTCTGACCTGGTTAGCAGTGACACCTCATTTAGAGAAACATCACCCCCACTTACTTTCATGTGTCTCTTAAATGGGTCCTGTGTGCTCATGCAAAACGCCAATCTCCTCTCAGCTCAAATCTGTTCTCTGCTAAAACTATTACAGACTGTATTCAAAGACTTGCTCATATCAATGGATTAGTGACCGTCATCTTATACATAATGCAAAAAGGTGAGCTTTTCAGATATTGGATTTGTGTCCTAAAGTTCATTCTAAAGTTTTTTTGAGGTAGCCATATATTCTTTCCCTTTCAATAGCATATTATACATTTTGAAATACAAAGCCAGCATCTCACCATTATCAAGACTCCATTAACATTTATATTTAAACATTTTAAACATTAAACTATCCAAACAGTCTCAGTGATATGTTTTTCTCAATAATTAAAAAAAAGTATGATAAGTTACAACAACAACCACTAGGGCAGTGCACATTTGTGTGCTTAAACTGTTTAAAATGTTCATTGGTCAAATTAGGGCTTTTCAACAGGTCTAGAGCCAATAAGGCAGTAAAATCACATTGTTACACTGGAAAATTATTGCATTCACAAAAAGCAAAAAAGAAAGTGATTGCAAAAAATAAAGTGATTGCATCAGACTTGTACTCTATTATTTTTAATAGGATAGTTTATACCAACCATTTAAACCCAACTTTTTCCTGTATATCCTGTTTTGCCTATAGCAAAAAGCAGAACTTTATGAGAAAAAGCAAACTCCTTGTCTTCATCTAATTATTAAACATTTTCTCTTTTGCAAAGAGCCATGTGAGTCACTATATGACACTTTGGGATGAGAGCTGATTGGCTGTACAAGGGTGGTCTAACCTGCTTCACTTTTCTGTCTGAAAAAGCAGTTCTAAAGCTGAGCTAGTGGTGAAAAGAAATCTTGCATATGAATACTAATGATGTGCCAATATTTAAATACCTCCTTTCACTGTTTGAAAGTGAGGTACACCAGCTTTAAATTAAAGTTTTATCCCAGTATTGCTATAACTCGTCTGATAATTGAGCAGTTTTCATTCCCCTGTGTGTTTGATAGCCCCTATATGTTTTGTACAGATAGAGGAAATATAAAGGTCTAGTCTGACAGACCCATTGAAACTGCCTATTACAGGACATATACTCAGGGATAAAGGTCAAACTGATCTTTTGCCCAGTGCTTTAAACACCGTCTGCTGTGGAGGAGACTGATGGATCTCAATTTTCTCTCCCAGCGCAGCAGGAGATGGAATATTACACTTACAGCAGTAAAAAGATGAGAGAGAGGGGCTATGTTTATCCAAGGAGAGTGGAGGACATCAGTGACCAGATAGATATGAACCCATACTGTCAAAAGATGATGGTCAGTTTCTCATATGAAACTTATCAAGTCATTCTAAATTTGGACATGTTGCTGAGTCGTTTTTTTTTTTTTGTTTTTTTTTTTTATGACAACCAAGCAAAATAAAAAACAATAATTATGGCTGACAAAATATCTTGTTATAGACCAGTCTGATTCTACCTGTAGTTAAACCTCTACAATCATGGGATTCTTACATTAGTTAGTCAGTTCATATTTCAGTCTTGTTGTTTACAATGTGCACTTTAAACAGAATCCTACTTTTTAAAACGTACATCGCAATTGCAAAACTTGTCAGAAAAAACGCAATTCAATATTTTTGGTCCTAAAATTGTGCAACTGTAGTTTAGACAACAGTTTTTTATGCAAATAATTGAAAATATGCCCAACTTTATGAAATCAAATTGAACGACTGAAAGCCAACAGTTCCCTGGTGTGCAGCTCATTTTAGGACGCAGTTTGATACTTTGAATCACAACATTTTGATCAGAGAAAGCACACAAAACTTGACCACATTTTATATCTGAAAATTAGAAAAACTTCCCAGCTGAAAGCCTAATTCATTTATGATCAAATGACACAAGTAATGAGATTTTTCTTGAGAAATGTCTGTTGAAAGTGGCCTCATAACATTTGAAGTTTGGACTTTGAAGTGGCACCAACTTGCCAGAATAAACAAGAGCTGACAGACTTCATCATCTTAATCTTGTCACCAATCTGCTAAGTGAGTAGAACTAGACCAATACCACACAGAAACATTTGAATATGCAATAGGTTATTT
Source organism: Periophthalmodon schlosseri (assembly GCA_000787095.1). Taxonomy (NCBI): domain Eukaryota; kingdom Metazoa; phylum Chordata; class Actinopteri; order Gobiiformes; family Gobiidae; genus Periophthalmodon; species Periophthalmodon schlosseri. The sequence continues at coordinate 25,439 of KN483182.1, read as the reverse complement.
ACTAGCGCTTAAAAGCCTCTGTGGGGAACACTAGCACAACAGTACAAACGCCCCATCAGAGACCACAAAGGATGCATTAGCAACATCCACTTAAGCTTGCATGTCCACTCATTTGGATTTCTTTAATTTCTTTTCCATTTCTCTGTATTTTTAAAGGGCCTGTGCCTGTTTTTTTCCATGTATTTGAGCTAAACTTGCCCCAGTGCAGATATATTGTATAAACAGCACTTAAGCTCAAAATAAGTCCACTGTGCACTGTCTGACTAATTGTAAAGCGTTTTATTGTCCGATTATCAGGAAGTGCACCGTTAACATGCTAGTTGTTAGCATTACAGTGACGGCCAAACTCTGCTCTGGCCTCTGAAAGTTATGAAAAGCGTTTATAAACTAATTGCGGTGAATAATTAGGATGCTCTGAATTCATAAGGAAAGTGAGGCATGACTTTGGACTGCAGTTGACAAGCAATGTAGATAAGAACACCAATAACTGAGAAAAAAACACAACTATTTTAGGGCTGCAGAATACATTACAAACTAAACTATGAAATCACAAAGGCTGCAGTTATTTAGATAAATTGTCCTCTGTAAAGAACATATCCTGTCTCTTTGGAAAAAACTTGTATTTGTATTTAGACCTCTACAAACATGTTCTTCATTTGATTCTTGTTTTAGTTTATTGGTTCATATTTCAATCTTATCTAAAATGTTAATGCTGCTGGAGTAGTTTACAAAGTACACTCTGAGCAGAATCCTACTTTTAAACATACAGCTCAAATCTAATCACAATCTCAATACTTACTAACCTGAATAAACAAAATCAAGTTTACCTGATGCAGAGCGGTGAGGCCGTCTTCATTGCAGAGATCTGGGCTCACGTTGTTCCTCAGCAGGTGCCGCACTGATGCAAAGAAACAGGAAAGGAAGGCATTAACTCACAGATAATACAAACTCAAGAGAAGTGGTTTTCCTCTGGGACTCTCTGGGTAGCTGCATTTGTTTATTCAAAACGATTAACAGTCTAATTGTGTTTCTTCTGCTGTGCAAATAACAAGCATGAAGCTAATCAGAAGGATCCCACAGCTGCAGGTGAGACTTCAGGCCAGTGCAAATCAATATTGGATTGTACGCAGGCCACGGACATAAGAGGATTTCTGAGGACTCAATTCACTATAATAGCTACAAGACGAGATAAAGACAGAACCAGTCGGGAGCAGGATAGGCAAAATAGGAAAGCCGTCAAAACAATCATATAAAAAAGAAGGCAAGGCAAGTTTATTTGTATAGCATAATTCGTACACAAAGTAATTCAAAGTGCTTTACAGAATAAGAGACATTAAAATCCCAATACAAACAAATCAAACATAATGCTTTACAGAATAAGAGACATTAAAATCCCAATACAAACAAATCAAAACATAAATAATCATCATAAAATTAACATTAAAAGAGAAGAGTGCAGAATAAAAACCTTTCAGTCATATGCACAGCTGAACAGAACCATTCTGAGCCTGGATTTAAACATTGTCAAAGTAGAGGCCTGTCTCACATCTTCAGGAAGACTGTAAAAACTGAAACGCTGATTCCCAATGTTTTGTCCTGAGTCTGGGAACCAGCAGGAGGCCGGTCCCTGAAGAAGTAGCATCACACATTGTAGTCACTGGCTATGTTTACATGCACATGAACAATCTGATCATTATCTGATTTCTGGAGTTGTCACGTTATTAAAATTACATGTAAATCTGATGTGAGTAAACTGATTACATTCTGACAAAAATATAAAAATTAAAAGATTTCTCATGTGGATGTAAACACAACACCAATAATCAGTTCTCCAGTTATCAGATTTTACTGGCCATGTAAATGTACAATAAATACAAATAAATACCTAAAGATGGCAAGTTGAATATTTTGGTCCAAATAATATTTCATTTCAGGCCCAGCCACAATACTAATCCTCCTCTACATGCAGGTAAACCTTTTGACCGACATCCCCAGTCAATTGGTAAACCAGTAATCTCCTCTTCTGACCTTTTCTGTAGAGGAAGCGTCAGTCTCCTAAATGAGCCATAATTTAACTAGTGCCCTTGGGATCTGGAATTGAGAATCGCAACCGACAGACAGTGAATCAGGGATTACACTGATAAACCCCATAGCCGGACACAATTCACAAAATGTCATTTATCTCTCGGCCCCAATGGACAGATGGTGGCCGAGTCTGTTGAAATACCTCAAATCGGAGTTTGAAGAGCCGTAAAACGCCAGTGGTACATAATTATTGGACCGTTTTGGAGCATTGCCATGTGCCTTTATTACGGAGCCTAAATCAGACAGTGAATAAATCAGGCCGTGATGCTAGCGGAGAGATGAGAGATAATGATCATGTCTGAACATCCAAGCGAGAGAAAACACATTAGCTAAATACATCATGAAAACAAGAGGGGCTCGGGGCACACCGGAGGATTGTTCGCTAATCTATGGCAGTTAATTCTGTTGTTGTTGTTGTTTGTTGTTTATTGGATGTTGTCAGAATGAGAGCTCCTATCACCTTGAGTTCAATTCACACGGTATGCACAATCACTCTAACAGCCTTGCTTTTCTACGACAGGAAGTCAATTAAAAACTCAAACCATTTTGCAGGGCGTTAAGTTCTTCCTATTGTCTTTAAAACGTGCACGTAAAAGTCAATTAAAATGATCCTGTCCCTATATAGCAGGGAAACCTAGAAGCACAATTGCCTGGTTATTTTTGGACAAATCGTAGTTTACAGCGTCAACTTTACCGCCTTTATTATTTATTTATTTTTTTGTGATCTGATGAACATAATGCTTTACAAAATAATAATGCACAGAAAATAAATAATTATAATACTGTCCAGGCATTAGGACATTGCAATGATTATGAAAAAAACAACAACAGGTAATGCTAATTTCCTCTGTCATAGACATCCACAGAAATAGCCCTACATACATATATTTATGTAGGCATGTCATAACATTAGATGTGTGATACATATAGCCATGTACATCACAATATTTTGATGTTAGATAGACTAGGTACACTTTACTGCCTTTATTTATTATAAATGACCAGTAAGAAAGTTCTGATTACCAAAACATTCACTGCAACAACAAATGTTTTGAAGATGAGTAAAATTTTAACATTAACTCAATTAAAGATGCACTATGTAGCTTTTGGCAGAGGGTCTGCCACATTCCTGTCTCTCTTGCAATAACATCTTCTTGGAGACAAGCAGGTGGTGTACCCTTATATATTGAACCTTTAAAGAGAACATTTCAGCTGGACTACTATTATAACCAACTGATTTGTAATTGGGATACTGACAAAAATATTGAGATCTCTTTTGTCAATATAACCCACACCTACATAAATGCAGACATGGTCATCTGTCTAACAACTTAATGTGAATTGTCACTTTACTGAGAACATGTTAGAGCCTCCACGGACATCTCCACGCCTCTGCCACATCCAGGCACATAAATCCAAGGCCACCCGGGAGCACAAGATGAACTGCAGTGTCCTCTTTATGGTACAACTGCTCTGCTGAGACATATGAGGGGGCACGAGTGAAATATTGCACTATACACTACACACAGCCACAATGGGACCCAAGGTTATACAGCGGCCGCATTCAATAAATATCAAAGATCATATATGTGCTCTGACCATGAAGGCTGAAGACTTTATAAACACAAGTATCTCGGAGGAGGAGCGAGGGCGACTTCTGCTGTTGACACAAGCTGCCCCTCTGTGATTTCTGGTTATTAGATGTGAGCAGATGTTTTCTCGTTCAGGAAAGCCTCTTAATGTTTACAGGTGCTCCCCAAGGCACGGAAGTGATTCTAAAAAGTCTGTGAGCTTATTAAACACACATCCAGACTGTTATTTGAGCATCAAGGTACTGAGAGATGATTGAAATGAAACGAATGAGTGTAATGTTGCAGACGTGGTTCAGACTGATTGATAATGGGCCAATCACTGTCATAGGAACACACTTTAGAAATGAATCAAAGCATCAATTTGTCTTTGTGGACCACTTTTATATTGTTGTAAACATATCATCTGTCAGCATACCGCCAACAAGCAAGCAATATCTATATTTAACTGAGCCAAGATTAAAATCAAGTCCAAAGCGGGTCTAAACAAGAACAATACCTGGACTAAAAAATAATCTAAAGTAGTCCTGACCAAGTCTTGCTCAAGATCTGGAGATGAGTTCCTGGGGACAGCACTGCAATGTGGCGCCTGCTGCCCAGAGGCATTGAAGGATAGGTCAAATACAGAGGACAAATTTTCCTATGGGGAACATATAGTATATCACAAAATCAAATATAAACCAGGAATGAACAGTGGTCTCAACTGTTAAAACGATTCCAATACATAACAAAAACTAGCACGTACGAAGTCTCAGGAGAACCACCTGAAGATGTTTGTGCACCACAGGCTGAAAATAATAGATCCAAGTGTGTTTGAAATCTCTGACTGAATGACTGAATGACACAGACAGCCTCATCCATATAGATTTCTGCCGCCGTAGTGATTCCTTCATGTTTGTTTATGTGTGGCCTGTCCATCACTCCGCAGGGCACCAATCTCACTAGTTTCACACAAACTTTTGGACAAAACAGGACCACTCCAAGGAAACATGAAGACGAAGGGTTTTGGTAGTGTGTATGCTGACCCAATATTGCCCCATAATACAGATGGAAGAGCCAAGTATGAATAATTTATTTTAATAAAATCACCATCACCGTAACCTTGTCCCCCACATTTGACATAAGTAATTTAAAATAGGTTTTACTTTCGATGTCTCTCTTTTTCACGAAAATAAACTAAAATGAAAGTAAAGGTCTTTTCAATAAACTGGTACAATTGGGTTGCTTTCAGACAGTTCTGTCAAACAGAAATTAAATTGCAAAATGCATAATACAGCATAATTAGAAAGACATTTTTGTATAACAGAATTGAGTGTTGTAACATCATCACATATGCTCTATTAGTCGCAACAAATTATAACACTCAAGGTGAAATTTTTAGAAGCATCAAAAACTAATTTAAAGTCTCAAAATTTAAGACCACAGCAAACTCTTTTTTTTGTTAATAACCATTTGTAAATAAAGATATTACAATTTTTTTTTCTAATATTTTCAAGGTTTCACTCATTGTCATTGTCATATCAAACTACACAGACAATGTGGTCCTTTCTCAAAGCGTTACATCATAATCTTCATACTTCTATTGCTACACAACCCACAAAATGGTGGCTTTGGGTGAGCATTATACCCTCACTGTCCACTGTCCTCACCAGAAAACTATGCAATTCATCTCCATTAGACTCGGACTGGGATTACTGAACCGTGATGCAGCTGCCGGAGGAGCAGGTATATGCGTCTAAAAATGTTATGTGCACATCTTTTCATTCATTTCCTCCTGTTCTGCCAAGCTATAAACACATTCCACTGTGCCATTGTTGAGTATGGGAAACTAATCAGGAGCGTGACAGTTGTCTGATGGTGCCTGCCCAAAGCCTAATGCATACAGGCCTGTCTCCATTTCAATACTTTCAGAATTAAACCCACAGAAAAATTGAGCCACTTTTAAACAAGATGCCAGGGGTTGTGATTGGTTAACTTGATGAATGCCACAATGCCAAATGGGGAACGTTGATGCATTGCTGTAGAAGGAATAGATTTGGGCTATGATGTGTGGTATAACAGTGAAGAACAAGATGGAGTGACAAAAAAGAAAAATAACTTTATTGTCCAACAGAGTGAAAAATTGTCTTTGCTTCACTAAAAACACCGCCCAAAACTAAAAAAAACAAATCATAAAATCTCAACAGGAGCCACATTCCTTTCATGAAGCTACTTAATATTTATGAAATCTTATGTGGTGACTCTAGCAGCTAATGCATATTTTATTTTTACCCCAAAGTTTCAGTCTGGCCTGAAAAGATGTTGGCAAGATGTTAGTAGTGGCAAGACTATTTGTCACTGATATGTTTTTCCATGTTACACATATGGCAATGTTTGCTTATGGGGCTGTGAGAGGGGGCCATTCATTTTTCAAAACACCTCCGCACAGATCCTAATGCTCTCTGGTATGTGATCTGGAACACATTCAGAAGATTTACATTTTTTAATATAAGCATATTTGGATCTGATGACATTCTTCTTGTTTTAAGTTCCAGGCCCATTCTTCCACTTTAAGCCATTTTAGGTTACTGGGTCCTATATATTAAGCATAAGTAAAAAATAAGTTTGTTTTTGCATCACTGACCTCTGTACATGTCCAAGATTAGGCTTTAAAAGAGAGAAGCGTGGGAGTTGTTTCTCTAGACAGTGCATGGACATTTTATATTTTTGCAGTTATAAAGGCAAAGTATAGGGTCGTCAAAAGTATCAAAAATCAGATGTTAATCAGTACTAAAGCTAGTATCAAAACTAGATGCTCATCCGAGCAGGTATCGATACTAAAAAAGTCACATTCACAGGACAGAAATGAACCTTTCCTGAATAGCTTTAGAATGATCTTGAGCTGTATCAGAACAAGTATAAGACCACATAGAATAGTATATTCCCATGGACCACTATGGAACATGGAAATCACTACAACATCATGTTGAAAAATGACATTCTATTGTCTAAAGAAAGAGTCTATTCCTTGGTATTGAAATCCAGTTTAAAATTTCAGTATCGCGACAACACTAAGGCATGATGTGTGCAATTTTTAACACTCTAGCAGTGGCGTGCGTTCAGGGCAATCAAGGCAAGCAGTGCTTGTCCAATAAAATCTAAAATTATTGCATGTTAAAGGTATAATTATATAATTACGAAATATATCCAAATAATCCTGTTTTCCCTTCACTTCTGCCTGTTTGAAGCATGGTTGAAGTCACATTGTCCTTTAGTACAGCCTACTGGCCACTGAGCAGACAGCATCAAGCGCAGTTCCAAATGTCTCATTAACTTGTGTTATTGTCCTGTGTTACGGAGGCCAGGCCATGCCACACTCTCTACATGTGCTTTTAAAACCAGAGAGCCAGCCGGTTGTTTTAGAGGCTTGTGCATGTGTACTGAGGACCACAGCATGCTTCTAGTAAGTGCACATGTGCAGCCGGAGACAACAACAGCAGCACCAACTTTCAAGTGTCTAAAATAACTCACTTTTAGCTTTCTAGTAATTAGATGTTAGTTAGAAATACAGGCATTTAATCATTTAATCAAATAGTGAGCTAGTTTCAGGGCTAGTTTTTGTGAAGTGGAGGAGCAGTGGAATGAATGTGGCTGGGGCAGCTAGGAGCTTGTCGGGTCTATGACCTGTGTGTTTATGAAGCAGCGTTACAGCGTTAAGGAATAACGGGACTATTACACGTGTGGAGGAACATGTGCCTGTTCTGGACCTACTCCGCTTCAGGGAAATACGGGATGTTTCTTCAGGAAAGATGTGGCTTTGATTTGCATCTGTGATAGGTGAGTGTCAGCGCACAGTTCTAATGCAGGGCTGTGTTTAACGTGACATTTGTGACACATGAAGCTGTATTATAAGTGCACCTATCTGACCAGTGCACCTGTTTGACCACCTGCGTGTCGTTGTTAGTACCTCTTCATGAATGTACAGTGGAGATTACACAATTACACAGTGCCAGAGGAAAATGAGGGTTAAGGAAAGAGTTGGTATCTGGTTGGTCATTCAAAATCCTGTACCAACACTGAAAAACTGCAATGCAACTCTATACAGTACATTGAAATATTAGGAGTTGAACACTTCATAAACAGCCATAAATGTGTAAAAACAATGTATTCAAATCTAAAAGGAAATAACTGTTTGACATTCTACAAGATGCAACCAACTGCCACAGTGGTAAATGGAGGGTTAGCTCAAAAAGCCTAACTACAGGGAAACTGGACCAATTGCATTCTGGCAGCAGCACAAACAGAGGATTCTTAGCTAGCACTCAGACAAACACAGGTTTTTACACAGACATCCATAGCATTGAGCTGCTCACCATGGTGATTATCCACAGTCCACTCACACAGGCCAAACACATTCCCCATGAGGGAGGAGAGGGAGCCAGCCTAGATGCTCAGCTGGAGATAAACCCACATCAACAAACAGGAGATCAGGAGAGACGCACCCTTCCTTCCTGTTATCTCACAGAGGAACAAAACACAGGCTCGACATGGGAACTATTAGCTGCGCTTCAAGTGAGCATCAGGCCGTAGAGCAGACAGTGTAATGTCAAAAAGTGGAATTGTATGTTTCTTAATTTATAGTTAATCAATAATACTTAGTATACAGTATGAAATTGCATATATTAAGTTGAAAATTAATGTAAAAACACAAAAAGGCCAAACATGATTCTATCTTCCATTTTCAAGTGAATTACAGTAAGTTCCATCATAGAAATGGAGCCAGCGTAAATTCATCTTGAAAGACCTAACTCTGCTCCCATCTACTCACTGCTTTTCCAAGTTTACCTGCTCCTCAGCCTTCATCACCACCTCCTATTACTCTTCCCCGCTGCTCACCGCCATCCTCTTCATTCAACCAGCACCCAGTCTGCCCTTTTTAAACCCCCATTGCAGATGCATGGCCACTTCAGTTCGTGCCGCGCCTCACCACCTCCCCAGCACCCCCTCGGCTCCGCATCATCTCATCGCCCCTTCACTCACCTCAGCCTCACCTCAACCATCTCCAGGGTCCAGGCCCTGGGCGGAAAGACATCTCCTAAACATCATCTAACTGGCTAACTCATTCAATTAAACTTACTAATACTTTTCTTTCGTGTCTGTCTAGAAACCTAGAAAGACTCTTCTAGAAACCTAGAAAGACTCTTCGAGTCTTTCTAGGTTGAACTGATATAATTCCAGTACACTGAAATGACATGTTCTACAACTAAAGATAGAGACAGTTTAAAAAGGTAGGAATTTTATTTAGTATTTTGTGTTCTGTAGAGAGAAAAAAAAAAAGAAAAAAACTTTATCTCATCAAATCCACCAAATAAAAACTGTTGATATATTTAAATATTCCAGTTCGCAAGAAACCCAAAAGGGCTCTCTCTTTAACGCATGTTTTTTTACAAATATATTTTTCTTTACATTGAGTTCAGAGTGATACTTAGGAGAATTAGGGAGGACTGAAATATGAACCGCTAAACTTATAAAATAATCTCATGCATTTCAGCAGATGTTTGCAGAGCGCAAATCTACCGGGTTCTGGGATATCACCACTTGCAAGAAGATATTGCAGACTTCACCATTGAAATTGAAATTAATAATTCAACCCTAATATTTAATACACCAGCCTCATATCACAAAATAAGCCATGTTCAGAGACACTCAAACAGAAATACCACTCCCAACACATCCAGATAAAGGTATGTTTGATGGGAAGTGGTGCACTGTTGAATCAATACCTCTGCTGGTTTTATCATTAGGATTTGACAGAAGATGCTGACTCACCCCTTCTCCCCAGCAGGCTTAAATCTCATAGCCAACAACCAACAATAACCCACAAACGCAGGTGAGCCCAGGATCAAGTGCGGATTGTTATATCAGTGGGAACTCAAGTTCAAAGTGGAGAATTGATTTTCTTGCAGAGTGTCTTTCGTTGCCATTCTGGACAGGTAAATGTTTGTGTTACGGTGCTGAGAGGCACAGATCCCTTAAAGTCACCGGTAACGTCAGAAGAATCTTAAACTATTAGAGGGTGTGTTGGTTTGGGCTTTTATGCACTATTATGGGTCAAGTTTATAGAGAGAAGTTATATAGGACATGTTCCTTCAAATAGCCTACTATAGCTGCACTCCAATACTTTCTAATTAATTTACTTGTTTATATTGTTAGAATCAACCACATTATCTTCTGAAGTGGCAGGGCACACATCTGCATCAAGTGTGAGCACAGTGTAAAGTTCAAGGGATTATGCTGTCAAATGTAAATCATTAAAGAGGGGGTATTTTGCTTCTGTGGGGTATTTACTGCTAAGACATAAGATATTTAGATCACCATGCTAACTTTTATTGTTTTGAAAATGCTATATTCACCGAAAACAACGTATTAACATGTTTCATTAGTTTCACTTTTGTTTTTGACGCTTTGAGTCTCCCCTCCCTTTGCTCTCCACTCCAAGGCACCCCCCTTCAGAGCGCTATTACAATACAATCAACCTGCATCCCGCTAATGATACTACTGCACATCACATCAGGTTTGTCAAGTTGTTGTGTACAGTTTTTTATCATGCTTTTGTCAGAAGAATCTTAAACTATTAGAGGCTGTGTTGGGTCAAGTTTGTAGAGAGAAGATATACAGGACACGTTGCTACAAATAGCCAACTATGTCCCAGGATGTGTCCCAGTTGCATTAGCCAGAAGTGTAGTGAGGTACGAAAAATGTACAGTATACTGTTAAAAACAATAACTCTAGGGCTGCAAGGTTAATCACAATCTAAACTATGTGGCCATTAAGAAATTGCAAATGCTGCAATTACTTATGGGATATAATGTCTGTAAAAAACAAATGATCCTGTCTCCATGTATATAAAAATAGTGTTGTCACAATACTAAAATAGACTCGATACTTAATACCGATTTCGATACCACAATGATAATAAAACACACTCTTTATTTAGAGAGTAGAATGTCATTTTTAACATTAAATAATAGTACTTTCTTTTATCTTACCATGAGGTCTTATATCTGTGTAATCCCTCAGTCATCCAGGTAGGTTCCATAGTGGTCCAATCTTAAAACCATTCAAAAACTATTAGGAAAGGTTCATTTCTGTCCTGCTGATGTGTTAGTATCGATACTTGTTCAAATCGACTAGGTTTTAGTACCGATTAGTATCTGATTTTCGATACTTTTACAACCCTAATACAAAACTCACTAACCAGATTAAAACTCATTACACATATTATGAAATGCATGGGATTTGTGCATTAGTCTGGCTGTTAACAGACTACAGTTTTTTAGTCTTCTTGCAAAAAGCAACTATCCTGAACAGGTTTAAAATATGGAGTTAATCTTGATTTCAAAGCATAACTAGCCAAACAAATTTCAATATGTTAAATTACTTTAAACGTTAGAGCACATGTTTCTAAATAGTGTGCCATTAACCCGATTTGTAACCAAAATTGTTGCACTGCAGCTCTACTGGAAAATGCAAGTGCAACTAAATTATTCTATAACAGAATCAAGATGAAAATTATGCAGCAGAAGAACTATTATTTTTTCCTTTCTACAAGAAGTAGTTTGCATGGAAAAAAGTTCCATATTGCTGCCATTACCATAGCAATAGCTTCATATTTTAGCATCATATTGTCTACATAATTTACTTCTATGTTGCGAAAGGAGTATATTGTCATTGTTGTAAATAGCCCTAATCAAAACAACGGTAAACATTACATTCAGGAAACACATAACCGTTCTGTCCTCCCTCTTGACTCAAACTAGGCCACGATAGGCAGCTAAATGACATTGGTGTTAGTGGGACATCAGGAGACAAGATCATTGATATAATTAGCATAGCACGCCACACTGTAATTAGCCAACACTTAACAGATGTAGCTGGATGAAGCACAGCAGGGCAGCCTAACAAATTGTGGCTCTGATGGTAGCAGGTGTTGTGCAGAAAACTTGCATAAGGTAGTGAAGACTTTTCAGTGCTGTTAGAAGTGCTTTAGCGATAGCCTTGACATAGAAATTCCCACAAGGAGGGAGCTGCTAATGAGAAGAAAATAAAGCTTATACAAACACAAACAGCCCAGTATTTCAGGCAATGGTGCATCACTTCATTTACATAGCTGCACTACCCAATACTTTCTAATTAATTTACTTGTTTATATTGTTAGAATTCAACAACGTGCTCTTCTGAAGTGGCAGGGCATACATCTGCATCAAATGTGAGCACAGCATAAAGTTCAAGGGATTATGTTTTCAAATGTAAATCATTAAAGAGGGGGTATTTTACTTCTATGGGGTATTTACTGCTATCAAATAACATATCTAGTTCATCATATTACCTTTTATTGTTTTGAAAATACTATGTTCGCCAAAAACAATGTATTAACATCTTTTATTAGTTTCACTTTTGTTTTTGACACTCTGAGTCTCTCCACCCTTTGTTCTCCATGCTTAGTCACCCCCCCTTCAGAGCGCTGTCATAACACAATCAGGGCGCATCCCGCTAATGAAACTACTGCAGAGCGCATCAGGTTTGTCAAGTGTTTGTGCTGGTATCCTGCTTTTGTATATTTATGGAGGATTGTCATGTAGGAGCATGGGTGACGTAGGCTTGTGGGCTGAGGACTGGACAGAATGTTACAGCTAACCGTAAGGAGGGTTAGAATAGGGTCTGGGAGAGATCACTAAATTACTGAAACATACATGGATGACATCTAAAACCTCTTCAGGAAATAGAAAAACGTTATAACATGGTAGAAAGCGAAAAAATTATTTTGCATAATACCCCTTCTTTAACTTATTTCAGAAAAGTTATACTTGAATAGGTACATAATTTGGACAAAATAAACAAAATAAAGATCAATGTTCTTTCAGTCTTCCCTCGCTCTTACAGTCTCAACTTTAGCTCAAACATGTTTTTAGACAATATATGCATGATGAACAACTTTAGGTAATTTTGGTAAGAACCTATATAAAACAGATTGATAATAACGTCTACTGTTACCATTGTTTTACTGAGATACAGAAATTCAAAATTAGTCCCCACTTATGTAACCTAACAGCTACAGCTGTACATGGCCCTGCAAGTCTTCATCACACCAATAACCTGAAAGAACAATTAAGATTCTTACAATGTAATATCAATTATTAGAGCCGTCATACATAATACTGAGCTACAATGGCTTCTTCAATCTTGTAGCTTTTATGATGTCGTCTAACCGAAGAGTGAAAATGGATGGTCTGTGACGCCAGATGAACAGCTGCATTGTTTGCTCCAGTCACCCACAGCTGAGCCACGATGAGAGTCGCTCTGCTCAATGACATTAGGAGAAGATTACAATCATTACAATGAATGGGGAGGGAAAGACTGACTGTGTACAGGGCGCTGACGGATCAACTTGGATAACCTTAAATAACAAGAGCTTTATCAAAATCAGACATCTTCCAAGCAATTAAATGTCTGTACAAGTCTATCAGATTTTTTTCCATGTATTTTTGCTAAATTTGTCTTGCTTCAGTACAAATATATTGTATAAACAGCTCTTGAGGTCTTGAGTCTGCTACGTACTGTCTGGATCTAATTACAAAGCATTTGATTGTCCAAGTATCAGAAAGTGCACTATTAGCATGCTAGGTATTTTTTAGTTTTACAGTCATGGCAAAACTCACCTCTGATTTATAAGTGCTTTTCACAACTTTGAGAGACCATTGTGGTGAATAATAAGGATACCCTGAATCCATAAGGTACGTGAGGAATAACTTTGGATCACTGCAAAGTTTAAAATTAACTAATTCTGTTTTTCACATTTTTGAGACAGTAAAAATCAGTTACAGCACCTTTCAACTCCCTATAGGTATGTATTCACAGTAAACAATCTCAAATGATTAGGACACTAATAAACAATCCAAGCATGTCAGTGTTAAATGTGCTCTATACAACTTTTCTGGTAGAAGGTCCACCACCTGCTTGTCTCCATGGAGATGTTATTGGATTGCCTGGAATGTTCCACAGTATGCGATTAAACATATACATCTCCATGGAGACAAAATCTGGACAGACAACTCCTCTCACAGTAAGAATGTATGTTTTTCAATGTATTTCTGAGCAACACCTAATTGGATAAATGCAATATAGATACCATACTTAGGAACTTTCTTAGTAAAGCAATAACATCTCCATGGAAGTGAGCAGGTAGTGTATCCCCACCAGAAAAGTTGCATGGTGCACCTTTAAAAGTCCTTTTTCAGGTCAAGTTATGAGCTATTTTTAGAGCCCAGTCTTCTTTGATGGACAGCTCCTTGGCCCAGAGCAGTAATGGTGCCATTTACTCATCCCAGCTCAGCTCCACTCCACTGAGCCCACCGGGAAGAGGGGCCCCAAAAATAACAAATAACCCAGGGACAGTCTCACAAGCGGAGACCAGGCAGGTGTACCGTACTCTCTTCAAGAAAGCCATACGTTATGAAGACAAGTGAATGTTATGAAACAACCACAATGCAACAATAAGGATAAAATACTTCTTAAGGGAAGACTAGGAAAGTGTACTTTTTAAAGTGAATTGTCACGTGATCATATAATTTGACAATATATTAGATATATGTTTACTCAATCTACTGTAGATGATACATATTTGTAGCATTACATTTTAACAGAACCCACAAGAAAATGGATAATTCTCTTCCTAAATCGAGGCTAATTTATAGGCCTAAAACATAAGATTTCAGCCAAAAACTAAACTAAAGTAAAAGCAATTCATTCATTATTGCCTTGAATGTTCCATCGAATGGCATAAAACTGATCTATCTCCACAGAGAATGTTCCAAAGTTTGGGTTTAACTTTTTATTTCCATGGAGTCATGCAGGTGCATGCCCGTCAGCAGAAATCTTACACGGTGCTGCTTTAACTTGAATTTAAGACTATTATATATTACAAGACTGTAAGTTCTGCAAATGTATGAAAGAAAACTAGGTTACATATAGTGATGTATTACTTTGCAATTCAGCATTTTAACTGTTGAAAAGTGTGCGTTTTTGTCTCATCAGTCAAGTTGGCAACAACACAAACTACAAGCCATTTTTCAAACATTTTGAACTTTATTTAAGGCTGGGCAATTTGGAGATAAAAACTGAATTGTAATCTCATCCCTGTAATGATCTGTATTGTGGTCATATTGTCACCTGGTGATTCATTATTTCTCTATTTATTCTTAGTGACAGCTGGAATTAACCAATCACAGGAAAGTGTGAACTCTCAGAAGAAGCGGCTGACTTAAGAAAGATACACATGCCATTTCATCCAAATAAATTCCCTTCAATAAAGTTTAAGTTAATGTCTAAGTCGTCCATCGCTAACGCCACTGTGCATCCAAAAAAGAACACACATGTTCATGTGTTTTGCTTTGTCATTTGTATCTCTAAGGTTTGCCACTTCTGAGCCTGTGCCATTGACAACAGAAGTATAAGCTAATGCAGCAGGATTTACAGTGGAGAGTGTTGATGGTGAGGGGAAGGGGGAGGGAGCAGTGGTGAGGGATGTCAGAGATGGTTTAAATTGAGCTGAGGCTGAGGAAGCAGGTGGCAGGAGGGGGAAGATGCTGACCGCGCATTGAGGGGATAGGGAGCTGTGGCCCAAACACCACTTAGATTAGGACTTTAGAAAACAATGCACACATAGACTCAGGCACGCACTGCTCCTGGGGCTCAGTACAAATGACTCACTGAGGGGTATGCAGTGAACCACAGGTTAATTAGGTATATGTTGCTTTTTCTACTCCATGATGCCAGGTGAATATTGTGGTCATCAGGAGAAGAAAGGTTTCATTCGTGATAGTACAAGGTAGGTTTGGGTGATATGACAAAAAAAATCACGTTTTATACTAATAAACATCAATCATGATTTTCAATTTTATTTTATCTTATTAAAACAGAAAAAATGGCTTTCAATATTATTTTCCTGAACTTACTTTTAATCATTACCATTGCCAAATTGTCTATTTTCTGAAGTCTGAAGTCTGCTCCAAACCACATGCTTTTACTTTACTGTAGATACAGAAGATTGGCTGTAGACCTCTCCACTAGAAAGACCCAAACTGATCAGTATTGATTAGAAATTGGTCAGTGCAAACATACACATGCACTACTCAACAACTACATTTTCACAGCAATACAGTAAAACCTTCAGCATGTTGGTTTTGTAGGAAGGTCCTTAGGTACTGCTCATAGTCACTGGTCCTGACTTCCAGCACCATAGGACGCATGGCTTCAACATAGAGAATGAACTTGCTACAGGGGACAAGTTCAATTTGTGCTTAAAACATTATTGGTGTCTAACAATAATCTCTATATACCCTATTTTTTCAACATCTAATTAACGTTCTCCTATTTATTCTGAATTCTACAGAACCGTCAAAACAGATTATAATAGCAAAACCTCATGTGAGTGGTCTAATCAATGTATAGGATAATTGGCTGTGGAAAGGGCAGACTGGAAGCAGACAGTGTTATTCACAGAACTGTGTCAAAAGAACAGCACACATTTCAAAGCACCTGATTAGTGCATTGTGTTATGTTCCCATATGCGCACAATGAGGCTGTTAAAACTTGCCATTCACACCAATAATAAGGTTATGTTGCTCTTTACAAGTTTGACAAGCTTCTCTCACCCCACACACTCTGATAGAAAAGTACATCTGTAGCCACAGCTGCCCTGGGACTGATGGAAATGTGGCTGTGAACCAGTAGCACCAGTAGTATAGTTGTGTAATGATTACTGTAATGATCTGATTACTTGCATTAGATGTTCAAACAGCTACATCTAATGCAAGTAATCAGATTTTTTTCTAATCATGGCCTCTCAGATTACCCACATCCAATTTTGCAGTTTGCCGGGCATTGTACAGTAATTATATGACAACAGTGATCAAATTATTCCACTAGTTGGCAATTTTATTTATTTAATTTTAGTTCATTGTGTTAACAACTGTAAAATCTCAATAAACAATTTGTGCTGAGTTGATTGAAACTTCAATCAACTCGGCATAAATAGTTTAGCTTCAAATAGTGCAATCCTAATAATGTGAAAAATGAAACCGCTTTAAACATTCATGGTGATATAACTTCACCCATGACAGCTTGGCTCCCTCGGGCACCCAGGCAGCGCTCACACAGAGCTCATGCAGCGTGAGGGCCAGTGATGGTGCACAATTTCAGTCTTTTCAGCTGAGGAGCTCCAGGCTGTGCTCTGGACCCATGTATGTCTGCCTCAGTTACCATGGAAATAGGAATGAACTTGAATCAGGGCGCTCCCGGGGGGTGTGCTGATCCGGAAAAGTATAGAGGCGCTCATAAGCCCATTGGTATACAATAGTTTAATACAGTCTGATGAGCTAAAGGACAATAGAAAATGAGCAGAAAATGAAGCAGTCACATCGATTGGATAGTGGCTTTTTAAGAGCAGTGTGTAGCCTCCACCCTTACTATTAAAAAGGAAGTACAATCATAACTGAACCTAGGTTGCCACAGTGCTTTAACCTTCATATTAAAGTTTTTCTCATTCAAGTACATGGGCAGGCAATGACTCATGTGAAAGCTCAGAACTGAGAATTCATCACAGAGAGGCATTTTAGGTTTACACCAACTGAATTTCAGCAAAACAGCATGGCTGTCAAGTTTAAATGGTTTTTTTTTGTAAGAATAAATGAGCGTTACATTTGTTATTAGTAAAAGCTGTATTTGCTTTGAGCATGGCGATCACATAAGTCATGTTTATAAAATGTGTAATCAAAATCTTTCATACTGTTCCCTTAAATATCTGAGTGTCTGAAGTTGGACGTGACAGTTTCAGAAGCTAAAATGGTG
Source organism: Periophthalmodon schlosseri (assembly GCA_000787095.1). NCBI lineage: Eukaryota > Metazoa > Chordata > Actinopteri > Gobiiformes > Gobiidae > Periophthalmodon > Periophthalmodon schlosseri. Next base: position 7,878 of record KN483182.1, on the reverse strand, counting down.
ATAGTAAAAATACTGCACATAATTTTAAGAAAAGTTTAACAGTGTGTAGATCCAGTTAGCTAGTTAATACCCAGTTAAACCTGGTAACTCTGCATTTTAGACCCCTACAACCATTCTGAAATGCATGGGATTCTTGTATTTGTTTAAAAGCTAGTTGTCTTTTTTCATAAATGCAAACTGCAAATTGTTCATCCCTTTAAATATAGTGAATACATCTATTCATATTTTAGCAGATTCAGAGCTAGACCATACAGTACCACGAACATTCATATTTCAAGGGAGGCTGGACAGTTGGAGACAGGACATGAATACCTTGCACAAGAAGTCTGTAAATGAGAAAAATGCTACAGATATTTCTGTTGTGGTTCCTGGAGTAAACAAGGCAGAGATAACCAGAGGGAGGATAGAGTTTCATAAATGGCTCTTTGTTGTTGTGTGACAGCAACAAGGCCAAAAATGTTTTCAATTACGAGCCTAAATAAGCCAAATATCTGATAATCCCACAGGTCAGTACATCCCGCTCTCTTCATGTCACAAACGTTTCATATCACACAGTTCAACAGCAAGATGTGAGTCCTTGTTTTTTGTTAATCCTAAATGATTTTTCAACAGCGGGCTGAGTCAGGGGGGCAGGGGGATGGCAGAGACGAGGCAGCCATGACAGTCCGTACCAGGAAGAGCGCAGAGTCCTCCTGACATGCACACACTGTGATGAGTGTGTGTTTAGATTTAGCTAAAGAGGGGAGGACCACACAAGACCAGAGCCTACGGAAGCCAAGATAATGACAAGGTCAGTATAAGGAAGAGATACAACCTCATTTCATTGCTGATTCATGTACCACTTTTGATACAGACTACTGCTGCAGACCAATTTTGGAGATGCTTTGGCAGGCCTATCGACAAGTTATCTAACTTGGAATTTGGATCTGTGTCAAACTTGTTCAGATCCTTATATTTTCCATCCCTTGTTGCTTTCAACACTTTTAATTTCAGGTAGTAATGCTTGATAATACAATTTTCAACCAATACTGAGAACCGATAATTTCAAAATGTCATCATGTAATCAATAACTGATAAAGTAAAACCGATACTACATTTTAAATTAACCTGATTTTTGAAATGTAAAACTTTTTTTTTTATTGTTGTTTTAGTTCATGGGCCTATATGTGACTAAAACAGAGCATATAATACATATAAAGCCTTAAAGCCTTATGACATTTACGAATATGAAGTAACAGTATTGGGTTGTAGCCTGCTCTTAAGCTCAAATTAATTATAGACTTCCTATGCCTATGTCTATTCTTCTGGCCACATTGTAAATGCTGTTTTATTTTATTATTTTCCTTATTATTAACAATATGCTTCAGATAAGACATATTCTATCTGTGGGTTTCATGCTTTGTGCAGCACAGAGGGAAAGAAGTGGGCCCCTGCACTGTAGCTGCTCTTTTAACACAAGATGGATGCTGAGTGACAAACTCAAAGCTGTGTATTGAGAGTAAAAATTTAGTGGAGAAAGGCAGATACAGACAGTGTTGTACAAAGTCTGTCTGCATTGGGCTGTTAGTGAAAAGTGTCTGTGTGACACACGTTTTCTTGTCTGCACACGGAGCACATGGTCACAGCAGTGGCTCAAACAGGCAAACTCCTGTCACTGCATCGCATGTTCTCATTTGATTGAGAACTAAAATACAACTAGATGCTAACATAGTCCAAGCCCGTCAGCCTGATCGCATCTATGTCCAGCTACAGCGCTAACTGTGAAAACCTCAGCGGAAAAGCGGCTGAATCAGTGTATTTTGGGCTTCTAATTATCTGATTAAATTATCGGTGAAAAATTGTATTATCAGAATTATCGGTGTGGTATATATTATTGACATTTCTTTTTCTTTTTTGTAAAGTTATTCTACCTGACAAGACAACAAGATGCTGAAATGAGATGCTAATCAGACAACCAACTAAAACAAACTTGTAAAACTTCACGCAAATAAAATGTCTTAACAGTTTACTTGCTATAAATGTAATATGCTTTATTGTGACGTTGTGGAACACAAAATATAATAATATAATGGCCTGTACAGCTGTTGAATGGTGTCTTGCTCACAGGGAGAAGTCTGAGGCATTCATTGAAAACCTGTAACAGTATGGAGGAGGAGCTTAAAGATACATGAGAAATTTCCTACTCTTTCACTGTTACCACTCTGCCACAAAATTCTCCTTAAGTAATCAACAGCACCAAATGTCACCCCAAACCAGTGACGATGGCACACAAAAGGCAAAAGGTTACAGGAGCAGAGTGTTGATTTGCCCTTAAGCACGGTCATTATGGGGAATTCAAAATGCGCAACTACTGAAAATGAGCTCTACTTCTCAATCTCATGGTACAGTGAGTAAAACCATCCACCTCAGAGTTTATAAGCTGGAAAGTAGGTGGATTTAAAGTCATTTTGGGATAGAACTCTTTGCAGTCACAGCATTTCTTAAAAAGTCATAGGAAACTTTCATCAGCAGCTTTAAGAAAAGGGCAAAATACACATTAAGGATGTGGCCAACAACATTCTGATTATGCATCTCCTGCAGTTGCAAATCACTGCACTACCATTTGCTGTGAAACATCCTTTATTTTCATAAATAATACATTGACTACTATTACTGATTATTGTGGACATACTACCCGAGAGAAGCCGCCCACAGCAAAGATTGGTCAGTTCATATTTAGTACGAGTAAAATGCCTGGAGCCACTGTGAATCTTTTTGGAATGCCATATTTCTGCCCGGAGCAAAACAAGAGTGTGTTCTGGTATCAGTCAAAGGTGTTCCCAAATAAATATGAATAAATTATAATATATAATATTAATTAATATTAATATTAATAGTATTTTGTAAAGAAATATTTGTAGATGATTTTACTAAACTACATGAAAAAACATGACATTTGTATTTCAGAAACTGCCAGCACTGCTCACCACTACATTATCCAACATGCCATGCATTAACATAGGTTAACTATTCTTTACTATCCTTTACTACACTAATGAAGCATGTGTTAACTGATCGGTCAGCCACATGGTTCGGCGGTACACAGGAAGTTGCACATCCTTTTGAATTCTGTCAAAGGTCAGAGGTCACTGAAGCATCACCAGAGTGTTCAAACTGCTTCCTGTGGAGGTCATAAGGTCGTGTCACAAGTAAAGTGAAAAAAAAGAACAATAATGAACAAGTTTTATTATCCTTTTTATCATGATTATTGTACTGCACACATAGACTCAACAGAAGATGGCAAGGATAGAGGCTTTTAATCACAACAGACAACATTAAGTGATGATGGTTTCATTTGGGAGCAAAATGAGCTGGCTTCATATTCTGCTGGCTGCACATAAACCTTCTTTCTAACCAATGCAATTCCCAGATGTGCAGAAAGTCATGGATAGTTATTTAATTATACCACAAAATGTTGATGTTAAGGGGCAATTAGTGACAGAATCTCTACATTTGGTTAACCACTTCAGACATTTAGCTTGACAAACAAACCTGTGACTTCTCCGAGGGCCAGCTGGAGTATCAAAGTGAAAAATGTATATGGCAAATTAATATTTCAGACAAAATAAGTATTTTGGGTCCTTTGTTTTTGTTAGACACACTGCTGCCCTATTGCTTAGCTGAGATATATCTCTCTCACAAAATCTTGCAAGAGTTTTCTTAACAACAAAGAAATGTGTTTAAAATAAAATATTAGCATATGAAGATGTTATGCAATGCCACTTATTTGGCAGTCTATCAAACCCACTTGTATGGGCATTCGTTGAGCATTTAGTTTGCAGTATTTTATATAGGTATTGATGTCTGCAGGTTCAAAAGTCCAGGTGTGTCTCCTCCTTATAAGAATCTCTTGCGGTTACCGAGGCAACAAGGTAATACAGCTAAACACAGAGCTGGCGGCCTTTTAGGGAAAAAAACTTTGGTCAGGAACAAGCAAGAATGGTTAGACATCATCATCTTTTCACAGTGCTTCTGTGTTTGTGTTTATTGTCCCTTTGGTGCAGCTATACTCCACATAATACACTCTAATAGGTTGAACAGCAGAAGACAACAGCTCCTCTGAGAGTTCATTTACACACAAATAACTGGAGAGGAAAGAAAGCATATATCCCATAGTACCAGCTCTCTGCAAAGTCTCAATCCACTGTTTCCTGCTGTTTAGAGTTTTATGGTGATGATATGGCACAGACAAAATGGTGAACTCAAGTCCAAAACCACATGGTTAAAAATGGACTGTGAAGTTACAAGTTAGGGGTTTTCAGTGGCTAAAAGTGCCAATTAGTGCACTGGGTGTTGCCATGTCAGAGGAAGAATAAATAGAACGATGGGTGGGAGCTAAACACAGCCGGGAACAAGCTGGAGAAGAGATGAGAGACGTTTTAATGCTTCAACTGTCTGCAAGTCCAAGACAATAATAAAGTAGCTCAAATGTCATCCATAGATTTGTAAATACATTGAGGATCTTATATAGTTTTAAAAATATACTTAAGCAATGACAAAAGACAATATATTTAAGTACTTTGTGTTCTTGTACAATGATTTTTGCCATTTTCCACCATAGTCAACATAAATAAGTTTTATAACAAATGTAAATATCTAAACAGTAGGTGTGTGTGTGTGTGTGTGTGTGTGTGTGTGTGTGTGTGTGTGTGTGTGTGTGTGTGTGTGTGTGTGTGTGTGTGTGTGTGATATATACATACACACACACACATTCAGAAAAATAAATATAACATAATATTACATTCGAGTTATGCAAGTTTTATTAGTTTTGGACACTGACCATTGTTATACTGATATCAGTCGTATCAGTCCTACTTCTGGTGCCACTAATCGAGGATTATTTGATTAAGACATATTAAGACTCATATAACATGACCTGATACGCATCATAGTATCACAGATGACGAGGGGGAGGAACTAATTACATAAGCAGAGAAGTGTAAGCATGTATGAGCAGTGTTTCCCAATTGGGGTGTATGCAAACCTGAAATTATTTTGCAGTGGATGCAACTGATCATTTGATCTGAAAATCACATTTGCTAAAATATTTTAACTTTCACTGTCAATTGAGATTTAAAACTGAGAGTAAAAATATTCTGTATTTAGTTATATTTTTTGTTTGAGAGTGAAAAAATGTACTCATTATTAACTTCTTCATGCTTTTTAGGAATTCTAAAACATGATTGTGTTTACTCGGTGGTAAGACATTTGAGTGTACACAACAACAAATAAATGATTTAAAGGTCACTCTTGTTTCGATCAATGCGCCGCTGTTGGACCACTGGATCAGATGTGCCCCACAGTGACAAGAGCATGCTCCGTGAAAGTGAACTGTCCTCTCTGACCTACTGCTCCCTGGAGAAGACAAACCTGATCAGATTGAGTGGCCAGAAAAAGCAACACTGGAGAGAAGGAGGGTAAGATCATTTCACAGCCATTACGATCCAACAGCGAGGAGTCACAGGGTTAGGACAACAGAGACAAAATATGAACTTTGTGTACTTGTCTGTCCTCTTCCATTATGGCTGATACCAGAAGTACATTTCAGAGGAAGCTCAAAGCAGTTATCACTGTGATTGAGAGGAGTCACAAAAGACTGAAGTTAAAGGTGTACTATGCAACTTTTCTGGTGGGGCGTCCACTACCTGCTTGTGCTCATGGAGATGTTATTGTTCTGCTATGGATGTTACACAGTATGACATTAAACCCGTCTGTTTTCCATTTATTTAATAACCTTTGTTTTTATTCCTGAAATCTAAATATGCGTTCTTACAGTGAGTAGCCTTGCCTCTCGAGAGATCTAACCTGTAACTTGGCCTGGTGCCGTCATCTGCTTGTCTCCACGGAGCTTAATGCTACACTGTGGGACAAACACAAAATGGATCAGAAGAACTTCTTATTTGAAACGGTCAAACATATTCTTGAGTTGCAATTATTTGGAGCCTACATTGCAACACAAACTTGGGAAACAAGTTCAAATTCACTCATGCTAATCTGCCATCAGTGACCCGTGCTGTGCTCACATAGAGTAGACAGAGCCCTCTGAGTGTGGCGTAGCTACAGCTCTGCACACGGCTGGCTGCGTCCGCTCCCATCACTGCAGTCAGGAAGTGGTAATGACAGGACATGAGTTCAAGGGGAAACTCCACCAACTACAGACTTCAGTACAACAACACTAAAATAAGACAAAACGTGACAGGATTAACGTGTGTATGTCATATGTGGTCATTGCAAGCAATCGTGACCTTTAGCTCTATAAAATAACAACAGTGTATCAAGTATTCATTTAAGTTTTATTCAAACCTGTATACTTTTCAGGTAGTAGATATGAAATTAAATTCATGCCCACCCAATCAAACCTGCTACCTAATACAAGTATACATCATAGTAGGCCATTGTACGATAGTTCGATTTTTTTTTTTTTTTAATCGGAAATGGAATATTGTTGGATTTGCAATTGTAATTAAGCAGGGGTGGAAAGTAACTAATCTGGGGTAATTGTACTTTTTTCAGTAGATTTTTAAACTTGTACTATAATTGAGTAAAATTCTAGCCATGCAATTGTAATTAGTTACAGTAAAGTTAGTAAAATCATATGAGTACACATTTGCAGTACACTTTCCGGCACTGGAATTAGGATTAAGGGTTGATTATTGGTTATCCATTAGTGCTGTCTGCAATTTGTAATTTTTAAGTACATAATTCAAAATAAACAGTGGTAACTAATTTCCCATAAAATAACCCTGTTGCCATATACATACAACATAGCATTGTATGCTGCAGAGGCCAGATTGTTTACAACATACCTAAATAAGGCTACTTCACTTCTGGTTGCAAGAATATCAGAAAATGTGGCTAAACCATTTGTGTCTCTGCTCTATTGCTAACCTCACAACATTGTCATTATAACCCAATGATGGAGAGCAGACACCAGAGCAGGGTCTATCATGGATTAAAATGGAGTCATGGAGCCGTTCAACCTCTCATCTCACTATACTCTCTGAGGTGATACAGGTCAAGACAAAGGCCAATACCA
>KN483181.1:43252-54526 GCA_000787095.1 Periophthalmodon schlosseri | reverse complement strand
CAAAACAAAAATAAAAACAAAAAAAAATAGCTAGAAAAAACAATTGATTTGATCTATTGAACAAAATTCAACACAAAATCACTCTATTTGAAGCTTAATAAAACCTCAAAACCAGCACAAAATACTTTTTACTCTTTAAGTACATTTTTAAAGTGGTACATTAATACTTTTACTTCATTTAAGTAGATTTTTGAATGTGATACTTTTACTTTTACTTAAGTATTTCTTTGCTCTTTGTTGCTTTGAGCAACAAAATTGAGTACTTCTTCCACCACTGGACATGGGCAACTTTTTGTGGTTGTTTCGGTTTCTTGTGTCATGGAAAATCAACACGAAATAAGAAAGTTTTCCGGGTTTTAACATTTGACTTTTCAAATACTGTATTCTTCTACATTCTCATAGTAGTTCAATGCCTTAAGGGAGACGTTTGGTTCCCTGTCAAACATTCAGAGCCTAATTGAGCTGTGAGCACAACTAACTCCGCATGAAAACAAAACATCTTCAGAACTTAGCACTGAGTTTCACAAAGTAATATCTCCATATTCCAACATCTGGATGAAAAACACAGGTTAGCGCTAGCCCATTGTTCTGCTAAGTGTCCACTTGTCTCCATTGTGATCACAGGCCAGTCCATCAAAGTGTGGAGGCGTTTGGTGCAGCGTCTGCTCCACACTTCCTCTGTTTGTGAGTGTGCAGGTCCAAGCCACTGTCTCCTCACACTTCCTCCTCTCTATTGTCCACGCAGAGGCACATGCGCGGCTGCTATACCTTTAAGTCTTTGTCTGGCCCAGTCTAATCACTGTCTTATTGGGTTGATCCACTGCCAAGCTATTTGTGGTCATTCCTGTTATGAAAAGATTAGTCTCCCTCAGCTTTTCTGTCTCTCCAGCTATATATAACAGTGTGAGCTGTGCAGTTAACCTCAGTATGTAGGCATGTAGTGAGAGGTCAGATTGACAGTTCAATTAGGATAGCTGTTGTTGAGGTACACTCACTGACCAACATTCTTGATTTGATGAGACTTGTAGCATTATAGTTACTGATGTGTGGAAGAAAATTTTAATATCTTGCATTTGGTAAATGGTAATGGCCACATTTTTATATAGCACTTTTCTACCTTCAAGTCACTCAAAGCGCTTTACATCAAGGAACCACTCACCCATTCACACACACATTCACCATACACTAGGGGCAAGGTGGGTTAAGTGTCTTGCCCAAAGACACAACGGCAGCATTCATCTGTGGGAGCTGGAATCGCACCGCCAACCTGTGGGTCAGTGAATCTGCCCACTCAACCAATGATGTTTATGTCAAGAGTGGGGTTCGAACTGCCAACCTTCAGATCAACCTTTGGATCAGTGGACAAACACTCTATCTGAGCTGCTGTCACCCAGTTCATTATTACAGATCAGATACAGGTCATACAATAAAAAAAAACAAAAAAACAAAACAGGATTAGGATCATTTATTAATTCATCAGTGGGTACACACCATAACAACATATGCAAAAGTCATTAACTTGAACCCTTCCTTATATATTTTATTTTATACCAAACATTCTAGTCTTTCAGGATTATTCACAAACCCTACATAATTTGTTTAGCCATAATTGTAAAGATGGGTTAATAGATGCTTCGATTCTGAACAGCTTTCATCAAATACAATAAACTCTTTTTCTGTCTGACAGTATAATCCCTGACATCATAACGGCGTGTGGGGTATTAGGCTTATCCTCATTATATTCTTTGTGTTTGTTGACATGGCCTTGGGTGTTTGTGGTGGCGGGCTTAAACGTCATCCCCTGACCCTCACCTGGCCCCTGTTTGGGGATGGGGACAGTAAAAGGGAGCATTCGGCCCAAGGCTGTCCTCTCAGCTGTCTGCCAGGGAGGAATTATTCAGCCCCTTTTTTTGTAACTTTCCGTCATACAATTTTTATACTGTACCGCACCACATTTTTACACTTTTATTACTGTTGCTATGTGTTATTTCAGGCTCATATTGCATATTCATGGTCAGGGAAAATACTTTTCGCTTTCATTATAGGATCCATTTATTTTAGATCAAGGTGGTAAACTGTCAAACTGTGGTACGAGTTCCTTTATTGGTTGGTGAAGTCCTCTACAGTGATTGGCTTGATTTAAAGTCAGTTTTATCCACATTTGGGTACGTTTAGAGCTACTGGTGTTGTCTAATGGTAGAACTGGTTTACCCCTAGTTTAAATGTGGAATAATACAATTACAGACCTGATTAAGATCTGATGGTACTGCCTAAGATGCACCCGGGTACTAGAAATATGAACAACATTGTCTACATCAAAATACCTATGATTACAACTTGTAACTACATGGCAATGCCTAGGATTAAAAGCCCACTCTTCGAAAATTAACCACAAGATCCCTACATTAAAAACAGTTTGTAAAATGTTTGTTTTATGGATACACTAATCCCTCTGACGATGCTGTTGTTTCCTCTTCTTTATGTCCAAAGCTCTCTTTAGCCCCATCTTGCATTTGATCTGTGTCTGAATCTCGAGCCAAGTCTGGGGCGTAGTTTGATGAATGAAAACCCTTAGACAGTACGAGCAGGCACACTCATCTGCCCTGTAGCGACTGGCAGCATTCGGCAGTCTTGTGTCGGATCTCCTATCACTTTACCACACACGTTCAACCATCGCCCGGCCTGGTTGTCTGTTTGCCCATGCCAAACAGTGAAAACGAGAATCCTTAACACAGCGATGGTGGTGGTGGTGGTAGTGAGTCTGGTTGGTTGGGTGCCTGGGTGGTCGGAGCTTATGGTGCAGGGATTTGGTCTTGTTTGGTAATCTTACTTCATCTTTCCTCCCTCGCTTTATTTTCTCTGTCTCTTTCTATCCCTCTCTCTTATGTGTGTTTTGGCTTTACACACACAACAGACACTAATTACGCCACTTATCATCGAGTGAGGTAACACATTTGCAAATCCAAACTCAAAAGTACTTATCACTGAAGGTTTATGGTTTTTTTTGTTTTGTTTTTTTTCAGATGTGTTTATGTTTTGCAATTTTACCTAATTGTATTACAAATATAAAAAATAATATAATGCTAATGTCAGTTACATTTACTTGAGTGACACGTTAATCCACTTGCGTGCTTCTCTGAGTATTTTTCAGATAACATACTTTTACTCTCCTCTCTGCAAGTCTACATGAGACAAAAGCTTTCTGTGGCAATATTATTTATTAATGAATTATTAATATTTTGAACATATGTGTTCATTGCACCACTTCTGCAGATTAGATTAGTATAGTAGTAGTAGTAGTAGTAGTAATAGTAGTAGTCAAACAAATCATATTAGTAAATGCAGTAAGTACCTTTATTTATAAGCACAGTTTTATCAGACAACTCAAACAACCCCCCACTTTTAAAGTCCTCTGCGGGGGGTAATTGCTTATCTAAAGGATAAAGCAGTCATAACATAGCCTATTTTACCCTTAAGTCTGGATAAAATACCAAGAATACCTTAAACTCAACTGATTACTCTATTTTATTATTTTAAGCAGGCCATATTGTGTCCTATACTCCTCCAACTAACCCATAGGATTGCCAGAGTCATTCTAGGAATTAGGCTATAAGATTTCATCATTTATTTAGACATCCTTGGAGACAAAATGTTGCTCACTTTAAGACCAGCTGTGCCTTAGTTGCGGTGTCATTGGCCCCAATACTGTAGCTGCCAGGTCTCGTCTGCACTGTGATATAAGCCAGGGTTTTCTGCATCATCCTTTCCCCTGGAGCAGCCAAGCGTTGGATTACACGTGTTTCCCTGCTACACAGTCACAGTTCTGGCCTTCTCTTGGCGCCTCGAGCGTTACCATGGAAATAACACGGCGACGGCTAATGTCGATGAGCACCATGGAAAGGATGAAAATTTCCTCAATAGGCAGGAAAAGTGTTTAAAAATAAACCAATTACAAATGAGTAAGGCTCCCCCACCCAATGCATAGGCTACGTATACTGTGTTATGTGTGGCCTATCATCAAGGCACCAGCACTTTCCCTGTACAAATAATCCAACAGTTATGATAGACGTCCCCGAGAACTGCTCAAATGGGACTTCCTACATACTTTGGGGGTATTAAGTGATCCAGCAATCGCTTTAATTACACAGACTTCCTCTTCAAAGTGTGATCAAAGCGTGGTTCCACTAGAATGTTTACATCCTATAATCAGCCATGCATTGGGGACTGCAATTTGTTGATGCAGGGACCGTGCGAGTCTTATGGGGATAGCTGTTCAATTTACCAGCCAGACCCAGGCATAGGTAACGCATTACCATACCCGCGAGAACTTTTTTTCACGTCGCCACTTGCGCTTTTGAGACTAATCCCCAGTCACAATGGAGCGTACCTCTACTGTCTCCACTGGGTTTCGTCTAATGATATGCGTACCCAGATACAGTCTATGGGTGCCTATTAGGCCAGACTAAGTGGGGGCTCTGAAAAATAGAGGGGCATCCCGGGGAGAGCCAATGAGGACACTTTCATTTTCATAGGAATCATTTGTAATCGCATTGCGCACTAATTGTTTAATATAGTGGCTAAGACATCTACATTAGACCATTGGGTTTGTGTTGCCAAGCGTGCGTCAAGCAAAGGAATATTTATAGCCTATTTGTCAAATGGAACGTCCTGTATTTTCTAACAGCGCAAGATAACATAATATCACTGGTTTGTGGATTGTGAGTGATCGGAACGTGTCCGTAGTGTCTTATCAGCGCAACGGAGGGGGCGGAGTCACGGCGCAGTTGGCCATTCCTAAAGCTTGAATCACACTACTCCTCATTCACATTCCTGACGGGGACCGCTTCATTCAGCCTCACAGCGCTGGAGAGAACTTGGGAAAGCGTGGATATGTTTGTATAAACGCAGTGAAAACGTGACGCAAGATATGGATTTAGTATTTTTGGTTAACGACTAATGGACAGTTGCAAAGGTGTGTTTCTTTTTGAGTGGATTTACCATGCGCTAACGGTGGATAAAGGTGACTGGACTGTCGTATAGGCTGGAGTTAAGTTTTGAGCGGAGGCTGCTGTTGAGCACGTCACTGGAAATGATATTAACACGTAAGTCCTACTTGATCAATTATTATACCTACTTTAATGATTTAAATGTTTCGGTAATAGTTTGCGTAAAGGTGGGATACAGTGACGCATGGAAACATCCTACATTTGCAACATTTATAGATTATTCTGACAAGTAATGCAAGAGTTTTAAATGCTTACTGTGTAGTTACCTTATTATATATTGAGTTTTTCGTTGTCATCTTCATGCCTTCCTTTGTGGAGAAAGCTCGATGTCAGTTTGTGTTGGATAGGCTACAGCAGGATCACAGCTGGCACAAACACAACCTTAACTGTTCTATTTTTTCCTATGTTAAGTGTCCTTTTATAGGCTACAGCAGGATCACAGCTGGCACAAACACAACCATAACTGTTCTATTTTTCCTATGTTAAGTGTTATGATTTGCGACTCTTCCTATGATGTGTTGTTCTTAACACGGTATAACTATGGGGTTTTATCATTTAAGAACACTTGGCATTTCTGAGATGTCTCTTAGCGCTCACAGTCAAACTGGCAGCAGCGAATTGAATTGGATTAAGCTCTGGTGGGATCCGTGTGGGGAAATAGGGCCGTGAACTGGAATGTTTAGCCCAAGACGTATTTAGTGTCTTTGGGATTATCATAGTACCAGTCTGCGCCATCACCAGTCCCTTCAGCGCCAGTTTGTTCAATTGCCCTCAGCCTTTTGCTAAATTGGACACCTTTTGCTGAGTGACATGTGCTGCGACTGTATAAAAACCCGTTTCTTTCTAAGCGTCTCGACTTGATGTACTACCTTTAGACTTGCCCACGCAAATTATAGCTATTGTTTTCGTAGATGCCGTCTTATCAGCCATTTAAGTACATATGGGGGGTAAGTAAGCTTCAAGTGAGCCATATAACCATTAGAGACGTGACAGGGGCTACGTTCTGCGAATGCGCACCGAGAAGTATTGACTTTCAACCTGGACACACTGACTCATGACTTCACAGTGTTTCCAGTGGTGCCTTATTTTGGGAATGAAAATATTCCTCTGACTAAACAAAAACGTACCAACCATCTGCCTTGAACCTCTGTCTGTAATTATTTCTGTGCGCGCTCTGGTACATGTTTATGGGAGTTGGCGCAGAGCAAGGAGAGCAGCAGATAAGGAAAACGCGCTTCATTGGCACTCTTTGTCAAACAGGAAGTGTGCAAGGTTACTAGGCCCTATCTCAAGGTTTGACTTTTGTGTGTAAATTAGGAAACTAGTTTAATGTAGTTTAGCTGTAGTAAGCTGTCCAAGGTATATGATTTATATGGTCACATGATCCACTGTCCCCCACATCTGAGCATAAATCTGTCGTCATCATCTTTGAGGCCTCCAGGGAGCAGTTTTGCGTCCATCCATCTGGACCAGCTGTGTGTGAGCAGAGGCGGCTGGCCCAAGAGAACTTTTGGAATGGACCAGAGCAGCAGTTGTAACCTCATTATTCTTTGGCTTGTATGTCAACGGGGCACCGCCTGAGGCCCGCCAGATGGTGATGGTATCCCTGGCACTGGCTCATTCGTCTAACAAGCAGAACTTCTCTTGCACATTTAACGGCAGCTGTCCTGGCCATGCAAGCGCAAAACGTGATACCCATCTGGGGGAAAATCTGATATAGCTTATCTAAGCATTCCACTGAAGGACAAATAGAAGTTCTTTTACATTTGTGCTTGGCTGTCTCTCACGAAAGTTATACAGCAATTAAGCATAAGATTGTCCAATTTGGAATTCTTAAAGCTCACATGTGCAGAGTTGAATTGACGTGCTCTTCAGCTTCATGGTCATAGACTGACAGAGAGCCATGATGTCTGGGATTCCTTATCAACTCACCTGTCTAGACCCACTTGACAGTGCCTTCAGGGTGACCTACAAGAATGGCTTGATAAAAAATCCCTTTTAGCTGCTTTATACGTCAAACTTCAAGACCTGGCAATGATCATGTATTTACAGACAAGCCACCTCAATGCCAGTTGTTGTCAGTGAAGAAATCCCTATGCACCAACTTCAAAGACAGCCCTTGTTTGCTAGTCACTGACAAACTCTAAGTATTCAGGTTTACCCAAGCCAGACTCTGCTGCCTCCTGCAATGAGGGGAGGCTCTGGCCTGCAATTGTGAGAATTTCCTGCCGCAGGAAAAGAGAGAGAAAGGGGAGAGCCAGGTTGAAGTAAGCTAAAGGAGGACAGTGGAGATGGAGGTTACAGCAGGAAGAAGACAGAAAAGAGAACAGCGTGGATAATTATAGTAGTCAATGCTTTTGGCCTGGGAGGAGAAGCTTAACCCGAGATGGCCACTCACCACCGCTGCTCTGGCCAAAATCCAAGAGAAAGCTACTTGTGATCCATATGAAATCTCTATTAGCATCGCTTTGGGTCTTATTAGAAATGTTATCTGCTAATAATCGCCCTCATATCTTATTCCCACTCCACAGGGTTTTATGTTATTGTTGTTTTTGGTCATTCATATGAGCCAGAACTAATGCTACATTATACAGTCCGGATGAAGGATCTCTCTCTATATTTATCACCGTAGAACAACACAGTCTACCATAATTATGGGAAAGTAAAACATTTTTGCTCTAGTAACTGTTAGGATTCTGGGTATCAGATTTAGCAACTGCTTGTTTGCTGGGCATGTCAGAGATCTTTTCAGGGAACTGGACACAGAAAAGTTAAGATAGACATAGATAACATAATATCACTGGTTTTAGTAATAGTTACATTGTTGCCACATGAGCGATTCACTGGTTGTTTGTCTGTCATACATCACCCAAAGTTTCACATGGTTTCTTTGGATCAATAGTACATCAAACATACATTGTGTCATACTCCTGTTGACCTGTTCACCTCTCCTCTTCATCGTGCATAGTGTCTTTCTCCAAACACAAGAACATTGGGTGATTGTACATAATCAACTTCATCCATTGTTTGCCTTAGCAGCCTGTCCGCTTATTATCAGGTTTGGAACAAATGAAAGGCGGTCCCTCTGAGCCCGGTGGTCGGCATTCAGTGCAGCGTTGTTCTGCTGGTTTCCTGTGAGGGAAGCAGGATGAGGAAGTGAGCTAGTTCCCTGGCCAGGCCCAAGGAATTGAGGTGAACATTGAGAATGAGGTATACACCACTTTGTTTTAGAGTGACAGTTTTATGACCACAGTCCCTTCATCTATCTCTCTTTTCTTTTTTCTAGCTATTTGCAGTTGTAAGTACATATGCTGCTCTATTGTCAGCTTGTTTGTGCCAGATACCCCATGCCGCAGTTCACTTCCTGTATCCAAACAAAAGGCAGCAAAATATTCTCAGTTTGAATGAATAGCAAGTGACAACAAATATGATTTAGTTTAAGCCATCTGTGTGCCTTGAATGCTGTGGTCTTTCTGTTTCCTCTGCACACCAGGTCCATATTATGTCACTGTAAAGTAGATTTGACACACATTCATGTCAAATGGGGTGTGTCATGGGATAGCTGCCTCCCTGGTCACCTATTGGATCTGGAGTCTTCAGTGGGGGCTTGGGGGGGCGGAAAGCTAACCATGTGTTTGAATCTCTGATTTACATTTGAATGGCTTTACTGTCTTTTGAGTGGTTTGTCTTTAAACATGAGGTTGGCTATTGTGCACACACACTTCTTTGCACACATAACCATGTCATTACAAACATGCATTTTAGGGCTGTAGACCTTTAGTCACTTAGTCCATTAATCGATCAACGCTATAGTTGACCAAACATTGTATTAGTCCATTTAAAATCGTTTTATTTAGATTAAGGATTTATATGGCATAACAGCAGAAAGGAGTTTCCTTGTACTTTTTTCTGTATAAATAGTTGTTTTTGCATGCCAGTGTAGTCTTGTGAGTTAGATACATAGAGATGCATAATAATCAATCGGCAGGACATGTCTTTAGTCAACCAAGAATTTCAAAGGAATATACTCTAATGGGGTTTTTGGTCTGTTTCTTTATTATATCATGTGGTCTCATACTAGTTCTGATGTAGCTCATCCTAAAACTGTTCAAAGGGCAAATTTTGTCCTTGTTTCAAGACTAGTTTTAGTATTGATTAGTATTTGATTTTCAGTACTTTTGACAACCCTGTCACATACACCAATATATTGCAAAATCTTGAGTTGGACAAATATAAAAGTACTGCAGTATACTTGTAAATGTAGTATTTGATGAAGTTGTTGGCTGTTTGATTGCTGGTCCCTGCAGTGGGAGAGGGGAGCCCTTTCCTGGTCGTGTCACACCTTGTTGTTAGTGGGTTTTGTCTGCCGTCTAGGCTTGTTGTTGGTATGTAAATGCTCTTATGTAGACCCAGCCTTGTAGTCTTTTTTTGACCTTTCTCGCCGATCCAACAGTCTGTAATTATCGCCTTCCTTTTGTCGGTTAAAGTCATTTTTCCGCCTACTTTCTTTTGGAGATGCCAGTTACTTAGCTGTCATTTGGGTCTTGAAGTATATATTTGAAATTGCTGAACCAATTTCTGACACAGTGACCATACATTACATTTTAATAGTTGAACAGCATATGTTGTCACTTTCATCTTTGGTTTAACAGTGTCTTTTCCTGTCATTGTTTTACTATATTTCTTTACAAGTTTTTCTCAAGGTTGTGCTACTTTTATACTTGCTGTCATGCTTCTCATGTAGACATTGTAAAGTCAGTTATTTAGGACTTGGGGACTTTCTCATGTATGTTTTTCTACCCAAATAGCAGAGCATGGGAGGGGGCCGGGATGGTCAACCATTTGGCATATGCCATCTAAAGAGTTTTGGCAGATAATTGAGGGTCGTCCCCATGATTCCTCCGACAAACACGGTCTGGGTATTAGTCACTGTACTTAGCATTACGAGCCCAAATGTCGCACCTCGTCTTTAAAGAGTTATGGAAGTGTTGGCAGGAAGAAGTGTAGCGAAAACATTCAGAGCATCCAGGACTATGGGAAATAAAGCATGTACCAACAATACTTTCATACATTCCAGCCATTTGGACTTTGTCAAACAAGGAGCCACATCTGTAGCAGTTGTGTAATATGAAATAGGCCTGTCACGATAAATACTGTATCGACTTTACATTCATTAAATAAATGAAATCTGGAACAATATATTTTGGGGCTCAATATTTCTCGTGTTATATTTTCTTTGGAAAAGTTGGAGATTGTAGTACTATTACATTTGAGCTGTAAAAGGTTGAATAAGTGACTTCTATGGCTAATTATTGACCAATAATAGTACATAGTATGTTGCAGCTCAGGCCTTTTAATAATACTGTCTATTTAAAAACACTTAAAACACTACTATTATCTTTTTATCTATTTATCTTGCATTGTTATTGTGTCAGTGGCATAAATTAGTTAAATTAGTTAGTTATTGTGTCAGTGGCATAAATTAGTTTCAGTATTACCATTTATCACAGTATGTCTCTGTAGCAATATATCGTTCTTCAAAATTTGTTACCGTGACCGAATATAAAAGATATGGCTCTGTACAAAAGTATAGTTCTGTAAAGGTATTTATGTTGTTGATCTCTGTGTGAACATGAAAAGCCACAGTGTTACCTGTCTCCTAATGAGCTTAAACAGCCTTTAGTTTCTGTGTGATGGAGTTAAAACTGTTTGCACGAATGATGCTTTGAGCTGTAGCTTTGGAAGCATGTGAGAGAGGAGTGACTGAGTGTGACACATTGTAGCTAATGAGGGGTCAGACGGTTCACTTTAAGGTTCTGGCACCATTTCAGTTGATTTGTTTACTTTTTAGCTTTCCTTTTAATACATTTTTTTTACACATTCCATTCTTAAGAAACAATGCCTTTTTGTACAGTTTGTTTCATGCACATAAATATGTATTCTTGTTTCTTGTTTCCAGAGATCGAAGCCAAAGAGGCCTGTACGTGGCTCAGGGCTGCAGGGTTCCCACAGTATGCCCAGCTTTATGAAGGTAGGATAGCCTCCATGTCTCCAGCCTCTGCCTCCTTATGTCCCACTGCACTGCATGCATCACCCTTGTAAAGCAAAGCAAACAAAAGTTGTGTTTACAACATAAGAAACGCCTAAATTCTGGAAGGCCAGCATGTTCACTGTCTACTGGCATTAGCTTCTGATTATGTTTATGCAATTTCAATGAGCACAGCGTTCCTTTTGTAGCACAAACACTGAAGGGCAGCTCTTGTGCCTG
>KN483181.1:21638-35329 GCA_000787095.1 Periophthalmodon schlosseri | reverse complement strand
CCTGATCTTAAATATCCATCACTGTTGCTACAGATTCAGAAGATGTCGGCTTTAGGAATAGTTTACTGTGGTCGTTGTATTTTCCATTGCTGTATATTGACAGACAATTTGGCTTTAGTGCACTGTTACTCAAAAGTGTTCCTTGTAAATAACACCACTCCAGTTAATCCGTGTGCCCAGCGATTAGCCCTCCATCCCGCTCTTTCAATCCCCTCCATCTGCAGGTTGTTGTGTGGTGCGCTGACGGCTGTCCGCAGAGGTTGGGTTTCACATTCTTTTCCCAGGCCCATAATTGCTGGGAAGGGGTCTATATTGTCTTTTTTTTTCTTCTTCTAACTGGGCAATCCTAGCCATTCACACGCATGGTGTTACTGGAGCTGGGGAAATGTGCCCTTGACAATTGCATCTACCTTCTCTCCCCTGTAACTGCTCCTGTTTGCCCAGTCTGGATCAATAGCATTTTCTCTCAAATAGGGATGCCAAGGTTAGTTGGTTGATTGATTATTCAGATCACAATATAATCGTGAGAGCTAAAAAAAAACAGTTGGGACAGTTTTAGGTGAAAAATGTACTGATTTTAATTCAATAGCGTGCACACAAAAATCAAACCTTTCATCTCTCTGTTTATGCCACATTAAGCTGGTCACATATTTGAGGCGTTGTCATCAGAGAACGCGAATGAAAGTAAAGGAAGTATCTCACTGTTTGTTTTTTTGTCAAATTAATAACTGTGAATAATCGTAAAATCATGATGTTTCTTCTCTCAATTGTAACAGTTGAGTGAAAGTGAAAGTAAAATTTAAATTCCGTGATGTTTTTGTACTGTACCCAAGGCCAGAGCAGGAAAGGACTGCATTATGACAGTCTTATGACAGGCCTGGACTATTTCAAATACAGAGGCCACTTGTTGCTTTGCTGAAGGCCCACACATATTCAGCATTCCGGGCTGTGATCATAATGTGCTCCTTTTTCATTTTTCCAAACTGCAGCTCTGAGAAGTGCTTTTCCCTTACAAAGAGGGACTTGTCCTAAGAAACGCACAACATTTCGTACTATTCACACCCAAGAACATAGCTTGGAATGTGTGGGTGCCCAGATCTGTTCATGTTTCTGCTTTTGGATCGGAGTTGTACATTTGCCAGCCGCACACACTAGTAAAACTCAAGTGTGGATTGTACAAAGAGGTTGGGACCAGCCATTTTTAAGGCCCAGAATGCACGCTTTACCCCTTAAGCCTGTTTATCCACCCCTCATAAAGTTGGAGACAGGCTTCTTCTTCGACCTGGCTTCCGGCTGACACACTCATAAAACACGTAACTGGCTGTACCTTTAAAGTAGTTATTACAAAAACAGGAGAAGTAATTGGTTGCGTTCATGTGACATCACACCGTTCTACAGTCCCTATAGTTTAAAACTGATCTGGAGGACAGATGGTAGAATTTGCTGTTTAACTGTCAGATTGCAAATTTGTTGATGGTTAATATCTTTGCAATTACTGGGCCTATCCACATGGAACAATAACTGGCAGAAAGTTCAGCGGCTTCTTTGTCAGTATAAATATAAACTCTAAAAGTGGTGCCATTATTCAACCCCAATGATGGGATTATTGTCAGTTGAAAGGCCTTCAAGCTATAGACTAAGATGGCAAATTTGTGGAGCCAATCCAATCCTTAGACCTGTCACGACAACAAATTTTGAAGCAAGATATAAATAACAGAATGAACCAATAATTAGCCATAAAATGTACTTATTCAACCCTCCACAGCTCAAATCTTATTGTATTACAACTAAAGTAACTGTATAGATGATAAATATTGAGTCCCCAAATCAAATGTTCCAGGTTTCATATATTGAATGATAAGATGATATTGTAATTATCTACAGGCTTAACAATCCCCTGCCCACCATCTGAAATTATGACATAAAAACATCAAATTTTAGAACATGAACGCAACCTGTTGTTCATATAAAACCAACACTAATATTGGTATTGATATATTCTTGTCTTGTGTTGTCGCAGGGCTGTGCCAAAGTTCATGAAGAGAATCAAGGTGCGCGACTACAAAGACAGGAATGTGTTCGGTGTGCCATTACAAGTTATTGTGCAGCGGACAGGTCAACCCCTCCCTCAAGGAATCCAGCAGGCCATGCGCTACCTACGTAACCACTGCCTTGACCAGGTAATTTAACAGTTAACCTTTTAAACGAGAGACTGAGACCTTGGTGTATGAATGTGGAAATGTGTGCCCGCTTGCCTGTCATTCAGTGCTGTTCGAAGATAATAAAAAGATCCTCCTCCTTTAAGTTGCGGGAAGTTATGTAATAAGTTAATGTATTTTTTGCTTACATAAGAAATGGAAAAATGTGATACAATCTGAGTGTGTTCCTGGGACAGGCCGTACTTGTCTCTTGCAGTAGTCTTCCTCCTAGTTTTATTGAAGTAGACATGTCTGGAAAGTGTAACCACAAACCAGTGTCTGTCTAATATCTCGTAGGCCCCAGTTTGATTTATATTGCCTATGCTTAGGCAAATTTTGAAATTCATTCTGTCTTTTTGTCCAGGTGGGTCTCTTTCGAAAATCAGGGGTGAAATCTCGCATCCAGGCTTTGCGACAGATGAATGAGACCAGCGGAGCAGATGGGGGCGGGGTCAACTACGAGGGCCAGTCTGCTTACGATGTGGCCGATATGCTCAAGCAGTACTTCAGAGACCTGCCGGAGCCCCTGCTCACAAGCAAACTCTCAGAGACCTTCCTCCAGATCTATCAGTGTAAGAAAACTGATTACATTTACACTTTGAACGACAAAACATGATGAAAATGTACGATTATATTGTTTCAAACCAATAGCGTCTGATATTTCACCCACATTGTAAAAACACTTCTGATTTCAATTTCCTTTGTGCACTTTGCTTACTTTTGCCACCATAATTTGAACTAGATGCTTTCCAATATTGGTCTACGTACTCTTAATGAGTTTCAGCTTCCTGTTTATTGGTGCCATTTTGAGTACTTTTGACCATTTAATTGATGTAATATTTTGTTAGCTGTTAATTGCTATGGCAACAGTGATAATTTCTTGTCACTCTGAATCCCATGGATATATTTGTATTAGAATGGAGGGGTTTTTTTTTCATAGAACTATTATTGACACGCTATTGCCTGCTATCTTAACTTAATAATAGTGTTTATACAAGATTTACCCCAAAATCCTTTTATATGAAGCATGGCCTGGAGTGTTGTCACATGTATAGCCTTACGCAACAGAATCTCCTCACTGAAACACAAAACAGATATCATCAAGTAGACTGTTCTCATTGTTTATAACTTTCTAATAATAAAGTAATCATAACATGTTCAATCTCCCCCACAGACATGCCCAAGGAACTTCGCCTTCAGGCTGCACGTGCCGCAGTGCTGCTTTTGCCCGACGAAAACAGGGAGGCACTGCGGAGTTTGCTGTGTTTCCTTAGCGACGTGACCGCTAACGTGTCGGAAAACCAGATGACCCCCACAAACTTAGCCGTGTGCCTGGCCCCCTCACTCTTCCACCTCAACACGCTGCGGCGCAAAGAGAGCTCCTCGCCAAGGTGAGCATCTCAGTCTAACTCATACGAGGATAAAGGGGCGGGCAATGGTAGCTTATGTAATACGCAATATGTTTTATGTTCAATCTCATAAAAACAGGAAAACAGCACTAAGAAAACAAAAGAACAGGATATTGTAGATAGAGGAGGGAAAGGGAAGAGCAGGGAGGATGAGAAAGAGATAGCCCAAATGTAAAGGTTACGTAAACATGTCCATATTGTTGGTACTACATTCACATAACATTAATGCTGCTTTGTTTTCATTGTATAAAATTTAGATTCAGATATTTTATTTTTATTTACCCTTTATTTAAACAGAAAAGTCCCATTTAGATTTTTTCAAGGGAGTCCTGGCCATACATCAGCATACATTTAGACAATTACAGAAGTTATAAACCATAGATCTCTCATCCAAACCTTTTAGCATTAATTAAGTTATAATTTAGCAAAACATCAGGGAGTGGTTTCAAGGTGAGTGAGGAAACATAAAATACAGTGCATAGGACGACTCAGCCAATGATATATAAGTAAGTAAATAAGATGTCTGGTACTATTGCCAATCTTAGACTAATTTCTGTCTCTCTTTATAACATTCTGTTCTATTTTATTCCATTTGTGATTTTAGGGTGATGAACAGAAAGCAGAATTTGGGAAAACCTGACCAGAGGGACTTGAATGAGAATCTGGCTGCCACTCATGGGCTGACCCACATGATCCAGGAGTGCAGGAAGCTGTTTCGGGTCAGTACTTAGCAACTGTTGCCAACTGTACACACAAACAAGACAGTTTCAACAGACATATCACTCTTCTATTTAAAATGTGCGTGCTTTACCTGTTCATGATGTGCTTGTTGATTGTAAAGTTGACCTTGGTCTTGTACCATGCTATTATATATTGTGGGTCTCTGTTTGCCCTGTAAATACACTCAGTTGCATAACATGAAGGTAACACAATGATACAGACTTTTGTTTAGCTTGTCCTGGCCTCACATCACAAGAGAGGACATATCTCTGTGTATACTTCAAACTTGCTAGGACATGTTTTGTAAAAGACTCATTTATATAATCATACATCCGTTTTTAAAACCAAGGTATTAGGAACCCACAATAACAGGAAATAATCAGATTCCTTCTGTATTACTAATCTAATTTCATCTTCATTTAGTCCTAGTCATTTTGAGTCTGTTGAGGCTTCACTGGAAAATGAAAAGTGTGTTGTTTGGTTTCTTAATTTGATTATGAGAGAGTTTCCTGCTATGGTCCTATCACACGGGCAGAAAAATGAATTAGTCAACGCCTAATGCCCTTAAAATTTGATTTGTGTTTGCATGCAGGTTCATATAAGGATGACAACCTATTAAACTGGGTTTTAATGAGCTTCCATAATTCCTTATCTTGAGAGATTTCTTGCAGTGTAATGATGTTTGTTTGCATATTAGTTTGAGATATGACAGAGTTAGGCAGGATTTGTCTCATTCAATTTTTTTTTATTTATTTGATTTATCTTTATGTATACAGGGGAACCCAATGAGAGCACCCAGACTGTTTTTCATGGTTGCCCTATTCAAAATACAATACAAACAAAAAACAAACAAAACAAATAAGTATATAAGTCCATATAAAACATTAAAACATTAAAAACATGTGCAGGTGTGTGTATAAAAGTTACCAGATTATTAATTAGCGATTGTGGCACCAAAGTATCCAGTTTTGCTTGATCTTGAAATGTATTCCACTTCAAATGAAGCTTTTACTGATTAAATCCAAAGTATTATATGAGTGAGCAGCTTTGTCATATGACATTTATAACGGATATTTGTGAAATTATGTGATTATGTTGCCATTCCTGAAAGATTCAAAGTAATAATGTCTGAATCGTTCTTTTGCCATAATCAGATCCCAGAGGAAATGAACCGCTGCAGGAACTCCTATGTGGAGCAGGCTCTGATGCCGCGGCGACTGGAGGAGCTGACCGGTGAAGAGGCGGGACCAGAGGGGGGGTACAGGGCCTTTCTACGGGACAGTCTGGACACCCTACTCAAAGAGGCCAAAGACAAGTTCAGAGGCTACGACAGCTGCTCCACTCCTGAGCACGCAGAGCTGGCCTACAGAAAGGTCAGTAATGCATATGATGTATATGAGCTCCCATTGATGAAGACACACTGTCCCTTCAACTATCTGCTTCCTGTCTTTTATCTCTGCTCTTCCGTGGTTATCTATCGGAAAAAGTAGTTTCCGAATTACATGTGCGAAAAAGGCTCGGCTCTTAGCTTATTTTTCCCATCATAGAATTGGACACTACCCCAGTATGACTTCATTCACTCTCTCCCAAATGGACATTTCCTGTGTGTTGTAATGCTTCCGTGGAGTTTTTTCCCCCCCAATTTACGTAATTTATCAGATCTAAACGAAGCAGCAGATGAAATGCTTTAAGAGCTTAGGCTGCTTGAAATTATAACTGGATTAAACGTGACTAATGGGATTTCATTTTACCATGGAGTTTTGCCTGAAAGCGATGTCACCGTTTTACAATATAGCACACAGACCGAAGTTTAATTTAAATAATGCTCTTCCCAGGTGCATGATGTTTTTCCGCTGCGGCTATGGAAGGTGACAGTGGAAATTCCTGCTACTCCCGAAGAGGTTTTGACTCGGATACTAAGAGAGCAGAGCCACTGGGATGAAGACCTTTTGGAGAGCCGTGTAGTGGAGACTCTTGATGACAAGATAGAGGTTTACCAATACGTGCGCAACACCATGGCGCCACATCCCACCAGAGACCATGTTGTAATCAGGTAAAAGTTACTAAACTATTATTAATTTTTCTTATATTCAGGACTGCGGTTTCAACAGATTTGCTAAATTCATTCTTTCTGCAACAGGACCTGGGCTACAGATCTGGCCAAAGGGGCTTGTGCACTTGTGTGTTCCTCTTTGGACCATGAAGGACTGCCTGTGGTCGGAGTGCGCGTCAATGTCCTCACATCACGTTACTTCATTGAGCCCTGTGGGAGCAACAAATCCCGACTTACACATCTCTCCAGGATTGACTGCAGGTATGTTAAATAGAGACCAGCACACACACAAAATAACAACTGTGTCTTATATTATGCAATCTTTAGTTTTATAAATAGTACATCGTTTGTCTCATGACCAGCCTCTTACCATGACAGTTAAGATTTTTCTGATTTAATGTAGTGTTTTGTTGGCTCAGTGTGACTGTTTGTTTGCTGTGTTTTGTAGGGGCCGTTTTCCTGAGTGGTACAATAAACTCTATGGACACTTGTGTGCTGCTGAGGTGGCTCGGATACGCGACTCTTTTACTGTGCCAATGGACAAATAAAGCTTGGGCAGGACTACAGATGTAGACTGGAAAACTAAACTCACTTTGAATCCAACAGGGCACTAGACATGATTCATTCCAGTGGCGCTTTTATGTTGATACGTTTTAAGGACTAACTCTGGATCTCATTTGAAGGACTTTGTGACTCTGATACAATGTCACAGGAGACTTATCTGTAAAAGAGTCCCATTCTGATGTCCAGCCACACGGACTGTCACGCCAACTTTATCTGGGCCAAAGGACATGTGTGAGAGGATACGAGGCTCAAATCTTATCCAAAGGCTGCTACTGCTTCTGAGAAGCGACAGGATTTGGCAGTGTACAGTGTTTGTGTATATGTGAGTGAGTGGTTAATGAATATTCTTTGCACTGGTTTCCAGCTGCAGTATGTACATACAGTGTTGTGTAAATGTGTTGTCTGTCACGTATTACCTCTGTCCCTTTTCTGTTACAGCAAAGCACACACCAATATTAAAGTAGTACATTACAAATATATGTCTGAGAGTGAAGCATGATGAATGTGGATGCACATTAGACAGGATCCAGAGAGAAGATAGATGGCACAGAGTTTAGTGTTTGAGATGGTGCTGGATCACCTGCACCTCGTTTATTCACAGAAAACTGATTTGAATTTATTTACAAAAATATCTTCATGAAACATGACTTGAAAAGAATTGTTTTCCAGATGTTTAGTAAAGATCAGTGATTCTAAATGGGCCAAACTGGAAAACACACCAAAATGAGTTATTCAGCGCTGATAAAAATCAACACAAATTTGTAAATAAGATAATGGAAAGCTCTGGTGAGGCGAGGGGTTTAAGAAAAAGTGGTCCTTTTATAAAGGTGGAGAATCTACAGGTTTTACTGTAGTGAAGGGGCAGACTGAATGTGTGTGTGAATACAAAAGAAGGTAATATTTTTAGGTAAACTTCTTTAAAGGCCCCATATTACGCTATTTTCTGATCTATATTATAATGTTTCCCCATCAAAAAACATACCTGGAGTTGTGTTTTGTTTTGTTTGTTAAACAAACAAACCCTGCTTATTTAAGCTGAATTCTTCTGTCAAACTAAAAACACTCTGTTTTACCTTGTGATGTCATGTGGTAATACGGGAAGATCTCCACTGTGTTTTTAAACTTCATACACCTTCACTAGAATCATTTGGATAATTTCAGCCGTGGAATTGTCAATCTCTACCAAACTAAAGGTAAAAGGAGCTGTTAACTTAAAAGCTACCACTACATGACATCACAAGGTGGAACAGAGCATTTTGAGCTTTGGAGATGTAGACAGACTAAGGGTTACTCAAACATGTGTGAATGAAACAAAACACAACTCCAGGTATGTTTTTGAGGAGGTACCAAGATTATAACATGGCTTAAAGGTCACAGGAGTCAATTTTGTGTGATATAGGACCTTTAAACTGTAAAAATTAGATCAACATAACAAAGCTGACTTTGCTATAACACTCATGTTGTATACTTCATGTGGACTTGTATAATTAACACACTAAGCCATTGTTCATATGATACTTTACTATAACCTGCAACTTATGCAACTGTGTTTTATTTCTTTTTTGACCAAATAACACATGGCAATGACAGTTAATTTAAAAGAAGTATTTATACCTCAGTTATACAGTACAGTTTGTGTTGTATCATCTATGTTATTTTATTGTAAATGTTAAACAAATGTTTTATCTTTTTTATTAATATTAT
Source organism: Periophthalmodon schlosseri (assembly GCA_000787095.1). Classification (NCBI taxonomy): domain Eukaryota; kingdom Metazoa; phylum Chordata; class Actinopteri; order Gobiiformes; family Gobiidae; genus Periophthalmodon; species Periophthalmodon schlosseri. Next base: position 26,681 of record KN483181.1, on the reverse strand, counting down.
TTCTGTACAGCTTAATCAAAGTGCACTATTAAACTATCAAAGTGAGAATGGCTGTTTCCTTGAATTATGTAACGCAAAGCCAACCGAGTCAGACATACATTTGAAGGTTGGCGGTTCGAATCCCGCTGTCAACATAAACATCATTGGGAGAGCAGTCAGATCTACAGTGGTGCGGTGCAATTCCAGCTCCCACAGATGAATGCCTTCGTTGTGTCCTTGGGCAAGACACTGAACCCACCTCGCCGCAGTGTCTGTGTACACTGGTGTATGGATGTGTGTGTGAATGGGTGAGTGGTTCCTTGATGTAAAGCGCTTTGGGTGGGGGAAAAGCGCTATAGAAAAAAAGTGCCCATGGCCACACATTATGAGCACTGTCAGGTGAGGTGAGGAGCAGAGCGTATCCTTGTCACCTGTCAGGGCATGGCATAAAGAAGGCCATGTGAATATTTTGTCTTCGAAGTAATTTTGAAACTGGAAAAACTGGATTGTGAGATTTAATGAGGACCAAATCGTGGCAGCATCTCAGCAGGATCTTGTGGAGTGTTTTCAATCTGCAGTGATAATATGGAAGGAACAGAAGTGAAGCAGCAGCACATAGCAGATTTACTGCTAATATCAAATTACTATAACATGAGTAACAATACAAAGAAGACGGTCTGATGGTATTTTAGACAGTGATTTCCAATGTTAAGCTCTTCCAAGTATGCATTTCTTCATGATTTTCCTTTAGCCCCCTCAAATATAAGATGTGGTCACAGAGTGCTGAGGGAGAAGGGTATCCGATGGCTCGCTAAATGCTGACTTCACTCGTACGGTAGTCTCTTACGTAACCCATTCTCATAGCTAAAACAATAGAGCTCATTCTGTTGCAGCTGGCCAAAGATTTAACACTTCATATTTTACTCACTGTGTACCTTGAGTGTCAGCTTGGATGTACTGTGTTTCACCAATCCATGTGGTGTTTTGCTCCAGTCCAAATATTTGAATCATTGTAATCTATGTAGTAAGGCTGTGCTCTGTGTTGGTTGGAGGTACTTTCCACTCATTGTGCAGTGTGACAGACGGAACAGGCAGGAACTTGACTGGGAGTATATACACAGCGCATGTACATTTCCATCTTTATAATTAACACTGTGCACTCTTTCTTCCTGCTGTAATCCTCCTACAATTATTTTTCATACAAATCCTTGGAACCTGAACAATCATCTTTGCTGAAATCCTGCATTTCTCATCTTCACAACGTTCCGACATCAAATGCTGGTATGTTTTCGAATCAGTAAGTGTGTATTTTTTTGTGGGAACCCAAACACCTCAGGGAGATTATGTATAGGGCCAGATAAGGCAACCAAGGGCCACATTCCGGCATCTCTTGTTGAGAATCAAGAACTGGCCCTTTCCCACATTGATAAATGAATACAAATGTGAGAGCACAGGTTTCTATATGTGTATGCTATTCAAAATGCACTGTGTGAAAACTAACACATCTACAATATTGCCTTTATTGATCATTTGTAAAAGTACAGTTACATGGCTAGAATTATACTCAATTAGAAGTAGCCTATACGCTACTGCCATAACTGTAGGCTACAGATATTTGGGATATTTAGTATTAAACTATAACATACATAGATCATATTACGCTGTTTTCTGATCTATGTTATAATGTTTCCTCATCACAAACAGACCTGGAGTTGTGTTTTGTTTCATTCACACATGTTTAACACACAAACTCTGCATATTTAGGCTTCTTCTCTCAAACTGAAAACACTCTCTTCCACCTTGTGATATTGTGTGGTAATCCAGAAAGTGCTCCACTGTGTTTTTAAACTCCGTACACCTTCACTAGAATCATATGGATAATGCAGCCCTGGAATTGCCCATCTTTATGAATAAAAGGTAAAAGGTTTTTGTTAACTTGAAAACTACCACTAAATGACATCACAATGTGGAACAGAGCTTTGGAGATGTAGACAGACTAATAATAATGGATTATTCAGACATGTGTGAATGAAACAAAACACAATCCAGGTATGAACAAAACACAACTCCAGGTATGTTTTTGAGGAGGTAACAACATTTTAACATAGCTAAAAGCTCACATGAGTCAATTCTGTGTAATATAGGACCTTTAACATTTCATTCATTCGAGATGGGGAGAGATGAGGAGGAGATAGGGGGTGTGGTGTAATCTGAAATTTTCTGAGCCTCAAACTTCAAATGCAGGACAAGACAGGATTACTGAAACATGCATGAATCAATCGAAATATGATCTGGTGTACGTGAATAATGAGGGAACTTTGTTATAATATGGTCAAAAGCTCATAGGCCTAAATATAATAGTATAAAGTATACATGTAAAAATACCTCTCAAAGTAGTTACTTAATATTTTTTCCACAGTTTTATATCAGACTTTTATAGAAAACCTGTTTAATTAAATAGTGTAATGACCTGGTATTTTGTGTTTAGCTCAGAGTTGTTCTTGTAACTGTTTATGTGTTGTTGTTAATGTAACTGCTTTTGTATGAGACACTTGGTTGCTATGCCGACAAGTTGGATGTGAAGATTCGCTTCGTCAGTTACTGGTTGGACTTGCTTTACAGTAGCCCTTGTGCTCAGAAAATAAACAACCAGGAGAAATTTGGCATACTTCCTTACCTCAGAATGTTACAATATTAACAAAAAGATACTTGTCTCGAACAACACTTCCTCAAGGGCTCTTAATAAACATGGATATTTGAACATGCATTTACAGAACACTGAGACTTTATCGCCTGCACCAACACGATCAGTGACTTCTATTGGTTCTGTCAGTTCACAAACATGCCAACAATCTGACACACGTATGGCTCAGAGCTCACCGTCTGGAATGCTCTGCTGCAGATGGTGTGCTGTGGTTGTAGAGGCTTCAAAACAATATCACTCAACTATAAGTCTAGGAAATGACTTAAAGTAGAAAGACTGTAAGAGTAACTTTGTGGGCGTAGCAACTGATTTTTAATTTAAAATTAATATGAACAAGGAAAAGATATTAAAAGGTCCTATATTACACAAAATTGACCCCTGTGAGCTTTAAACCATGTTATAATGTTGGTATCTCATCAAAAACATATCTGGAGTTGTGTTTTGTTTCATTCACATGTTTGAGGAACCCTTTATTATTAGTCTGTCTACATCTCCAAAGCTCAAAATGCTCTAGTCCACCTTGTGATGTCATGAAGCAGTAGTTTTCAAGTTAACAGCTCATTTTACCTTTTGTTCAGTAGAAACTGGCTGAATTATCCAAATGATTCTAGTGAAGGTGCTTTTTGAAGGTGCTTGTTTAACATGTGTGTTTAACATGTGTGTATGGATTAAAACACAACTCCAGTTTTGTTTTTTTTGTTTTTTTGATGAGGAAACAACATTATAACATAGATCAGAAAATAGCCTAATATAGGTCCTTTAAATAATGAAAAGAATCTGGTATTTTTAAAAGGATAGACTACAAAACTGTAATCATATTTGAAGGAGAGGCATAAGAACAGATAGCATTCAAACATTTAAGCTTTTATTCCTTGTAGATTTACTCATAGTAGGAAGAGTAACTAAACTGTTTACTTGAGTAAGAGAGCTTGAAAGTACAGTGTAACTGCTCTGAGAAGTAAAATTTTTAAGTAAATGTATGTGAGTAAATCTAATTGTACATTTCTGCAGCTGGGGTGTTGTGTCATCGCTTTATCACATCACTCTACTGTAGCAGAAATCCCACATGTAGAGAGGCACACTTGACTATGAGTATTTGAAACTATGCTGATTTGAAATTTCCAAATTGGTGATGGCACAAACAGACCCTAACAGTGCAGTTTGATGACTTGATCATCCTTACCCCATGTGTCAGAGCCAGGTGGCCAGACGTGCATGTGTGTCTGTATTAGCCACTGTGGTGAGCAAGACTAAACCTGTTGAGCCAAGAAACACAGAGACAGTGTTTTACTAGATCATTAAACTGGTACTATTGTGATTTAAAAAAAAAAAAAAATGTCCTGTTGACTGTTGTTTTAGCATATAGTTATTCATTCAAACTGAACTGAAACTTAAGTGAGGCCTGGCTGTTGCATTTCTAGTAAAATGTATAAGTTATCTAACATTGGCCTTGCTTAACTAATATTTAACAGGATTTACTAAACACAAACAACCCAATCTTGAATAATGGCAGTCTTTAGGGACAAATGTAGATTTTTGCTGCCCTCTTGTGGTTAAGGTTCAGTTTAATCAGTTCAATTTGTAAGATATGATACAAATTCTTTCTAAGTATGAAAATGAATAAACAAATGAATAACAACTTTTTTTTCTTTCTTTTTTAGCTTTAATCACTCAGTTTCATTCACAGGACAAGTTAGTTTAAATTCAATCTACTCTGGCCTTAAAAATGTAGGGTAGTATTGTAGAATAACAGGCCAGGCCTAATGCGAACACTATAAATCATTAACAACTGTTTAGAATTAAACACAAAAAAAATAACTCCTACCTCCATGATTGATGTAATTGGTTTTGTAGTCTACATGTAGTCTACCCTTTGACCACAAGATGGTGCTGTTTGTTTGGCTACACAACGACAACATTAAAGTGGGCTAAACCAAACTCCGCCCACAACCACATTTCAAATGAGCGCAACGGTGACCGCGCGCTCAGGTTCCAGGAGTCAATTTTTCATTAATTTTTCCCACAGACTTTGAAAAATTCAAATAGTAAGAGTTCAAAGGCATCGCAGAGGCTAACAAATATCTATATCAAAAAGCACATTTAAAACGCAAGATTTCTTGAAATGTTTTAATAACTTTGAATAAAGGTTCAGAAACAGATTTTAAATAAACATGCTGACGCATAAACAGCATTGTTTATGCGTCAGCAATGACGACTTCAATCTCGATGCTGATGGAGCTGATCTGCTTGACGATCTCAGATGGACCGTACAGATCAATGAGGTGTGATCAAGGTGATATGGATGCAGTGGATGACCTCAGCCTCCTCAGGTGCTTTGCCAGAGTCTTTGCCAGACCGAC
>KN483181.1:608-21313 GCA_000787095.1 Periophthalmodon schlosseri | reverse complement strand
TTCCATGATGTCATGGAGTGCTTGAAATTGCCGTGGCCGCTGAAAGTAGCCCACTTAGATTTAGACATTTATGACAAGAAAGCTGCAAATTGACCAAGTTTGCAGTTAAAATGCCAAAAATGACAGTAGATAATGCTATTAAAATACCTTATACAGTTTAGTAGCAAAAAAAAAAGTCGATTTAGTGTTTTGTTCCACTTTAGGTTTTGCAGGCTAAATTAATTGCTAAGCGTGAAAAGATGTAGGCCCTGTTTCAAGAAGCAGGTTGAGACCAAACTCAGACTTTCTTAACCCTGAAAAGAGGTCAACTCAGTTTTCTGTTTCACAGAGACGGTTAACCTAAAATCTGAGTCTGTCACCATGGTAACTCACACTGTGAACCTAACCTGGTCCACAGCAGGTTTTACTTCTTCTGAGGAGTTTAACAGCAGTTCACATCCAAGAAGTTGTTTTACCGCCATTGAGCAGGTTTTATTTCTCAAACAGCAAGTTTAACCAGAGTCTGCCCCTGAAGGAGAGCTCTGATTGGACAGTCACTGCTCCTGAAGGAGAGCTTTGATTGGACAGTCAAAATTACTCCAAACTACAAAATTATGTAGGCCTTTTGAGTAATATTATTTGAATCTTCATACTACAATAGGATAAACCGATTAAACAATGTGCTCCTCCACATTTCTTTTATATTAAACCTGACTGATCCAAACCTGTTTAGTTGTCTGTCTCAGGGGAGATTAAACCTGAGTTAACTCTTAAACCCAGAGTTAATTGAATTTACTTTGTTAAACAGGTCCCTAACCTAACCTATGGAGATATAATACACAAGGCAACATATTTAACAATTCTAAGCCCTAACGTTATGTAGCTGAATGCTTGACTTTTTTCTGAAGGATAACTCATTCGTCATGATACTGTTATAGCAAGTTAAATTGGATAATGTGTAAAATTATCAGCCAAGTGCTTTGGAACATGAATCACATTAATGTGTGAATAAACATAATATTGGGAGGACCAGGCGTATAATAAAGCAATCTAGCAATTAATGTAGGTCTATAGGCTCTAAATGGCCCACTTTATGGCATAGCTTATTATTATTGATAGTATAACCGAACCCCGGTCTAGATTGCACTTGTATTTATTTAATAAATGGACAGTGCAACATGCAAAACATGGTTTAGGCCTATGTAATACATAGCCCCCTGCTGCACCAAGGCCAGTTTTACAGTAAAATATGTAAAACATTACATAAAATTTAATAAGTGTTACAAAATATCGTTACACAACACGTTATGTCTTCAAACTGCGATATAACTTTCACACAAAAACTAAGAAGTAATACCTTTTGCTCTTCTATTACATTATGTGTACGGGGGAAATGAGGTTATTTAGGATTTTAACAAAGTTCGCAACAGCCTTTATTCTTAACAAACTCTCCAGTCTCTTCCGTAGTTATGAAACTTCGAAACGCACGTTTTGTAATCACGGCGTCTAACCAATCACAGCACGAGTCTGCTGCTCACGTGACGCAGTTTTTATGTAACAAACGGGTGTCAATTGGAAAGTCCTTTCTGCTGCTGCTCTCAAGGACCGCGGCAGATATAGAAATGTATAGATACACTAGCAGAACACGACTATAACCTTTTCTTCACAACTCTAAAATGTCGATTCATTCGCACGCGGCGCCGGGGGCGTCGGAAAGAAGCGCTTTCTTCATCGGGGAGGGCTGGGACGAGGAGAATGACCACCATGAACTCATATTACAGAAAGCAGATGCTCTAGCATCGGAGAACTGTCTCAAAGACGCCATACAGTTGTTTTCTGTCGCTATGCGGTACGGCCCGTTAAAGCCGGAACAGCTGAGCACTTTCGTGGACTGTATCCTTCGCAATTTTAAAAGGAAAACTGGAACATGCTCCGAGCAGCGCCTGGACACAGGGGACACGTCTAAAGACGACTTATTTGATTGTCCAAATTGCCATCATTTCTTGGGAGAACCAGTGACTATAGCCTGTGGACATACATATTGTAAAAGATGTTTACAGCGACGTCTGTTATGTAAATGTAGGGTGTGTAATGAAGCAGTGAGAGGGGATAAAGCCAATATACTGCTGTGTGGACTAGTAGAGAAATGGTTTCCTGAGGAACATAAAATATCCAGAACTGTAGGTGAAGTAGATGCTCTTTGTAAAAGAAGACAATATGACGACGCCATTTCGCTGGCATCTGAGCTCATAGAATCAGGTTAGTAAAGCATGCATAACATAACATCCATGTTATGACAGAGGTGTTTCCTGGTAAGCCCCGCGCAGGCGCAGTAGACACAAACAAAAACGCGCTCGGCCTACGTGAAAGCAAACATCCACATTGTGTGTTCACAGTGTTCATTGTTCTGCTGACCAATATTTTGAAATCGGTTACAATTACTCTACTTGAATATGGATCACCTCGGGCTTTTGAACGGTGAGGTGAGGTGAGGTGAGGTGGGTCAAATTCCGCTTACGAAAGTTATCACTACGCGCATGCGTGGTCTGTGAACATTGCATAAGGCAGGTCGTGGTCGTGACACATATGTTAGTTAGAAGAGGCGCACCTTAATGCTGTAGTACTGACCTAACAGTTGCACTGATTTCCTGAGGCATTATAATAGGCCAGCTCATATGGGTTATTAGTTGGGTATAAGCTAGTGTAAATACATTCATATTCTTTTGTAATTTATATTGTTATCTTAGTTGCATATGTTTCACCCAGTTGGAGATGCTCCTCAGTTTTATTTAGGTCAGGTGACATAATAACTCACATAATCATGTAATAAACTGCCTCTGTCTCAGGCTGCTTCAGCTGTTAAGGGGAAGCGGATGCATCCATTTGTTCTTGTATTATAACCTCACATTAACAGTACTTTAATTCAAGACTCATTGATTACATTTAATACATTTGTGCATTTTCTGCACAGGCCCTCCACAGCTTTTCCTTACAAAACCCCTGACAGATTTGTCCTTTTGAGATGCATGGTTCAAACGTTTTCTAATGAGAGGGTCGTAAATCTGTGACTTAAATGTGAACTACGGTATGTACGTTTTCTGGTGGAGGGTCCGTCACAGGTTAAGGTTCACTTTATTGTCCTCCTAAGGACATTTGTCCTCTTTATTCAACCCATCTTTCATGAAACTATATTTTATTTATTCAAGTATATCTTTCATTTATTCAAAAACAGGCATTTGTATCAAAATTAGGCTACTTGGTTTGGTGGAGGTTTAGGCCATTTTCTGGAACATTCCAGGCAATAGAGAAAAGAAGCTTTTGGACCCTCCCCCTAAAAATGACATAAACACTCTTTTGTAACTCGAGATGTTTTGAGTGTTCACTGTATTTGTTGGCATTTTAGGCCTTTTGGTGCAAATGTAAGAAAAGTGCTTGAAACAGCCTTGTTGAGACTGACTGACAGCAGGTGTGGATTCATACGATCTGTTTGCACTACCATCTTAGAAACGTATTGCTCTATAAGGGGAAAGCCAGCTTTGAAATCTAAATCTATTTGATTCATAATTGCTCTTTTTTCCTCTTCAGGTCATCCAGATTCAACAGCAATGGCACGGCTGTCTCGTGCAGAAGCATTCATGGCCATGGAACAATACCACCAGGCTCTGGAAGACACTGAACACTGCTCCAACTCCAGAGACTCTGCAGAAGTAAGCCAGGATCTTTACCATTTCTCTTTATTTTTTGTCTTCTATATATTATTTTTATTGGATTATTCTATTCAAATTGAAAAATCTATTAAAAGACTTCAGCAGTTAGACGATATTTAAACAGCTGGTGTAGATCTGACCTTGTTTGCTCCTTTAGGTGTTGTTCAGGAAAGCCATGGTGCTGAATGAGATGGGTCAGGTGGAGGAGTCCCTTCAAGTCTTCCTGCAGTGCTTGTCTATAGACGAGGACTTCCCCAGTGCTAAGAGACAAGTGGAAAAGGTGAGGGACGATTGTTTGTATTACTTTAAATATTTAAATGTAGGTAATTGTTCTACAAGTAACTGTTAAGAGATTTTGCACACTAATTTGTTATAATCACTTTATTACATCTTATCAAAACCACATGTTTATCAGAAAATGTATTTCTGGGAAGGCCTTGTTTACTTTTAGAAGCGTTACACAATCTATTTTCATAAGTTGTTTTAGTGGGTCAGGTCTGGTGACCCTCTGTGTAATGACATTAGTATCACTTAACAGTTAGCATGCAAAGAAACAGAGTTCACACTAGTGCATTTCACATTTAAGGCTTATTTTATCATGGCATACATAAAATGGTAAAGGTTATTAACAAGTTTAGTTAACAGTTAGTTTTCTCCATATATGACTTTTTATTCAACTCTGAACGGTGTTGTCTTCTTAAAGCATTAGTGTTGTCGTTCAGTGAATGCCATGAAATTGGGTTAAAAGCTTTAAAAACTATTACATTACTCTGTATGTTAGTAGGAAGTTCAGCTGCACAGTCTCGACTGTTCCAGGAGTACACAGACAGACCTAATAGACAGGTCAAAGTTTGGTGTTTATCTAGTATCTATCTACTGTGCATCTACTGTGCATGTTAGGTCAATCAAAGTAATTAAGCAATAATTTTTGTTTCAGATTTTGTGTGGTCTACTTTCTCCAACTGATGAGAATGTCAAGGTTGGCCTGCGAGAAACGACACAAAGCACGTCACCTCGCCTGCGCTGTAAAACCCTGGTGTCTGACGCACAAGCGGAGCAACAGAGCCCAGTCCAAAGACAAGACTGCCAGTATCAAGGCCGTGCCTCCTCTGCCCATCCATCTCCGGAGAATCAAGAGGTACACAAACAGACTTTTCATTTAGACTCTCTTACAAATACTTTGGGTATTAGCTTTTTGTTTTAATTATTTTAATATTTATGACTCCATAGAGACGCTGGGAAAGCTTAGAGCGGCCTGGACTGAGCCGAGCCCTTTCCTTACGAATTCATGGGTCTATCAGCAGTGATGAGGGCTTGAAGAGGGTCTGCTCTGCTCCACAACTGGGTGACCAGGAGAAAGGAAGCCTGTTGAAGAGGAAGTTGTCGGTGTCAGAGGCTGAGCATAGTGTTTTGGCTAGTGGAAATAACAAACATAAAAAACAAGGTCTGTATCTTTGATGTAATTGATTTCATTAGTTTTGAATTGTTTCATGCTTTGGAAAACTCACTGCTTGTGTGTGTCTAGGTGTCACAAGCGACAACCATCGTGCCAGAAAAACTAGAATGTATCGAATTTTTCCCGAGGGTGGACTTGATCCCAATGATGTTGAGTGCTCTCTTTGCATGAGGTAAATACTGCTTAAAACACCAAAACACTAGTGCTTAACAGGAAATAATATTGTAAAAATAACAACATTTTCACTTTTTCACTTTCACAGATTATTCTTTGAGCCTGTTACTACACCCTGCGGACACACATTTTGTAAAAGCTGTCTGGAACGCTGCTTGGACCACATGCCTCAATGCCCCCTTTGCAAAGAGAGTTTGAAAGAGGTGTGATTCACTTACAACAGTAGTTATCAGAATCAGTGTCCAAAGTAGGGCTGGGCAATATGTAAAAAAACATTTTATTCCTTGTATTGATGTATTGTTGTATTTTCTAATTAACAACATATATACATGGCTTGTAATATTAATTTCATGAACACAACCTAGTCTAGTGCACAAAAAGCCCAATCACTAACCATTTGAAAGTATTGGATCACAGTTCTATTAAACTTTGATTACTTGCACAGCCTTAGTCTAAAACATCTTGATTTCTAGCTCACCAAGTTCTCTTCTGGTCTTTTTCAGTATCTAGCATCTAGAAATTACATCGTGACTGCACTCTTGGACACTTTAATTAAACGGTATTTAGGGGATGAATATGAAGAGAGATCTAAAGTTCATCAAGAGGAAACTAGAGAACTTTCAGAGTGAGTTTTTCCTTCTTGTATTGAATTTTAATAAAATGCTTAATGGTTCAAAAAGGTTAACTTTTTTCTTGTTTTTTCTTGCAGTCTGACAAAGAATGTGCCTATATTTGTATGTACCATGGCTTACCCCACCGTGCCTTGCCCTCTACATGTCTTTGAGCCTCGGTACCGCCTCATGATTCGTCGCTGCATGGACACTGGCACGCGGCAGTTTGGGATGTGTATCAGTGATCCAGAGAAAGGGTACGCAAAAAGTCATCATAACATTACCTTCCTTGGAACAGCAAAATTCCGTCCAAAAAATCTAACTAAATCTGTTCTGTGCGTATATAGGTTTGTGGATTATGGTTGCATGCTTATTATCAGAAGTGTCCATTTTCTTCCGGATGGACGTTCGGTGGTGGATACGATAGGTGGAAAACGCTTTCATGTGTTGTCGCGTGGAATGAAGGATGGCTACAGTACTGCCAACATTGAGCACTTAGAAGATACAAAGGTAACATTAAGTTTGTTTATCAGTTTTACCCTTTTCTGCTATGACTTTTGGCAGTAATTAAAAAGCCACCTCTTCTCCCTGCTGTTTAATCCTCACGAGACAGGATATCTTGGTGTTTTATTGTTCTTTGCATATGTGTTGTATTTTCTGCATATCTGCTTTTTGTTGACTTGTGTGAAGCACTTTGGGCATCTTAAGTTACACTATATAAATAAAATTGAATTGAATAACTGATCTGTGATTCTGTCAGGTGGAGGACAATGGAGACCTTCTGAGACTACAAGAACTGCACGATGCAGTATATGAGCAGGCCTGTGTATGGTTTCAAAATCTCAAAAATCGCTTCCGTAACCAGATCCTACAACATTTTGGAGCAATGCCAGAACAAGAAGCAAACATTCAGGTAAATGTCACTCAAATAAGAATGATTAAGAAAACAACTCTAAAACAAGTCTTTACATGCTGAGTTAGCAATGTTTCATTTTAAATTCAGAGGTCTGCATCTCTGAGAAGTGTGGTAGAAATGTTAGTATTGTGTGTTGTTTTTCCATTTTCCAAGAAGTGTTAACAGAACAAGACAACCTTTAGTCTAACAGGAAGGCTATAGGTACCCTTGTGTTTATTTACCATTTGCATGTCTGCTAGTTGACCTCTATCGTTTGATCATCCTTACCTCTACTCAAATGCTAATGTAGAGGTGTTACCTGAGCTAAGAAGGCCAAATGTCCAGCCAGACTGACCTAAATGTAAATTATATTTGGGTAAGGGCTTGGACCTCAGGCAGTATTTTAGCCTCGTATGTGTTGTTACCCCATGGCTCTGGGCCCACTGCTGCAAAAACTCTGTCAGTAGTGGGACTTTTTGTTTACTGGTGCAAACGTAATAAACCAACAAAGACACTTTTTATTTATCTTTACCTTTATTTATACAGGGAGAGCCCAATGAGAGCACTTAGACTCTTTTTCACTTTTCACTTTTCTGTTGAAGTACAGAAAAGTACAAAAAACAAACAAATAAATACATAAGTCCATTTAAAACATTAAAAACAAGTGATGGTGTGAGTATAAATGTTTGGTGACACAAATGCAATTCAACAATCTGGTAACAGAGTATCCAATTTTGCTTGTCCTTGAAATATATTCCATTTTTGTGAAGCAAAACAGCCAATTGATGTTATTTTACACATAAATTAATTTCTCTTACCAAGGCTTCTGTCATGGAAATTAACTGTTGTTCTTAGAAAAACTGCAACAGGCTGAAGTTAGTTTACAATATAGGCTAAAGAGCTTTGCAGTTAATCTTCCTGGGTGTGTTGCATCACTGTGGTTATAAGCAGTAACACACACACACACACACACTAATTAAGTGTCACACATTTGTTTCATGAATTACGCTTGTTGTGATAGTAAGATATTGTAAGAATGCTAAGTCTCCCACTCTGTCGTCGACACAAGCAAGGCTTCCTGAAATAGATTACCGTAAAAGGGAATTTATGTTTTAGCCTGTTCTGTTTTTTTTAATCCTTTATCCAAATGCACTATTTTCTTGATTCTTTAAATTAGCCACCCTTAGTGCTCAATGTAGACGTTTATATTCAGTGTGATTTATTACAATACATTTTACGCAATCAGAGAAGAAGGCCATATGCATGTCCTTGTAATCAGAGATATAAATAGTTTGTAAAGTAAAGAACCCTCTTTTAGATATTAAACCAAATGTATTTTGTTTTAGGCAACTACAAACGGTCCAGCCTGGTGTTGGTGGCTTCTTGCTGTTCTTCCCATTGACCCACCGTACCAGCTCTCAGTCCTGTCCTTGACCAGCCTCCGAGACCGCCTAGTGAAGATCCAACACATTCTGACATATTTACAAAGTATCCAGAACAACTAGAGTTTCCCAGAACATTGTTTAAGGTCAAACATTGGTTTATTTCTTTCTACCAGGAAAATGTCATTGGCACTTTTGTTTGTTCTGAACCTTCCTGGGATGAGAATAAATATAAATGGGATTGGATTGTGATCATTGTTATATTATGGATAAGGCTGAACACCTCAGGGATTCTTCCATTGATTTAATTGTGTAATAACATCTGCCCTCCAGCCTTGCCCTGTTAACGGATAGCATGGTTCATTTGAAGTAAAGCGGATCAAATACATAAAAGGCTTCCCTTAAGCAGTGTTACACCATGAGTTAGGACACATGAGCTCAAACAAAGTCTGGTGGCCAATAGAGGATGATTTTGAAATCTGTGTGTAAGAAAGTAGACCCTAATGCTGGAACAGAAACATGTGTTGACACTTACCTGTAAAACCTTATGTGATTGTTCATTTTCATCACTGCCTAAAACATCTGCTAGAAATCTTAAAACGATTGTTTCTTCCTACTCAGAATAGAATGCCTCCATTTTTGTTTTGCTTGGCTTCACTTATGATTCATACTTAATCATAGTAAAAGAAAAAATCATTTATTTTCTTTTACTATGGATCATACCTGGATGAGTGAAGGAGTGAGGGACATCTTCATACTTAAACGATAATATAACACAGAAATCCAGAAATGTAGTGAATGGTCTACATTTTCACTCTTGCTCAAATAACAAAACCGAAATCTTCCAAGAAAGTTAGTTAACATTTTGTTCTTTACTGTGAGAATGTTTCAAGTTAGATATTCTCATCACACTACGAGAATGTACAATTTAATAATAAATTAATCAAAAGTATTTAAATAATAATTATACATTCTCAATTACGTTGTAGGAGAATTCTAATGGGTATTTGCAATATTGAGACAAATCGTGTACCTGGGGATGGGTTTGCAGTGTTCTCCATTCAAAGCTGCGCTTTATTGCTGCACAGAGGAAAGGGGATGTGCAGAGCTTTAGTCAAGGGACGGTGTTTGCCTTACATCATTGTGAATTTAAAGCAATGTGTCTGCTTGGTTACCATTCCTTTTTGCTATAGTTTGGATGCCATTGTATTGTATCTCAATTTGAATCTTGTTTATAATGTAAAAACAAGTCAAACGCTATCAATGTAAATCATTTGTACCATTTTTGTTTTAAGTTAACAATTATAAGAATAAATGCACATTTTCAACTTAACTATGTTTTTATTGGAGTTTTATTTAGTAGTCTTAGGATGCAGCAGCTGGTAAATGTATGTCAGCCGTGTGTGTCAAGTATCGGCCACTAGAGGGCAAAGTCACAGCATAATTGCCTTACAGAGGTGTTTTATAACCAACATGCATTTATTAAACTCACATTCATCTTCAAAAATGTAAAACTGAAACACTCTCATATATTAATCAGTTTTTGAGAGGTAAGATGGTGGTCCACTCTGCCTCCTCCTACCTCCCCGCCTGTTCGAAATCACCGCGCAGAGAGCATCATAACAAACTCTGGAGGCACACAGAGACAGCAGCACGATTCAATGATAAGCACAAATGACAGTGTAATATCATAAGACCACAGTGCAGGATGCAGACACAATATTATCTGCCCAGCTCTTGACTTAATAGGAGGAGAATGGCTCGTTGGTAACCAAGTTTTCAGCCTGTCTACATGAGTAAAATGGTAATAAACTTCACTCAAAGTTAAGGTTGTCAGAAGAAGCATTAAAACCTGTTACATAACATTTGTTTTCATTAAACTGGGATTACTTGTCAATCAACCCTATTGATCTGACAATGAAAACCACTTTTGTTTTAATGCATTTGGCTTGAGGCTCTGATTATTGAATTCAAGCAGCCAATCAAAACTGTTACTTTCTGTTGTGTTGGTTAAGGCCTGGGAGCTGAAGGCCCTTTGATTGTAGGTGGGAAGCTATTGACTGGTGTTAAAGTGTAAGTCCTGATTAACACAGAACCATTATTCCCCAGGTCCACATTAACCCTTTTCACTAGGAGGAGTTCGACAGAGGAGCTCTCTTTGGTAATGTGTCTTTTGAGTGGAGCCCTCTCTGCTGGCGCCACCTTGTATATTCAGCCCATGAGACTAAACTGGACAGATATACTGCCCCAGGGGCTAATTGATGATAATGAGGTGCACCGGCTGCTTATTGATCCATGCCAAGACTGACACGCCTTTTCATATGTTCACAATAATTATAATTGATCGGACGGCTCAGAGAGGACAAACAGAATGTCAACTATATAAGCAGGTTTTGTGGATCAGTAAAATATGTGTTGTGGATGTCTTTCTATTGTCTATCCCATAATGCCATTTGAGCAGGGATGCCCTTGGAGCTGTCCACTGGAGTCGTATTGGTGTGTGGCATGTGACAGGTGTCCAGGCATCTATTGATTTGCGTAATGCACTGCTGATTAGATTGGACTTCCACCCTTCCCTAACTAACACACCTTGACACTTTTACTTTCACATCACCGTCCTCCTGCCTCATTTCTCCTGTGTTCCAGTGTGTTGTCCCATTCACCTCAGTCTATTCCTGTCTGACGCTGCCACCTGTCTGCTCTGTACTTTCTCCTCGTGTAACGCCACACCACCTGCCTAACTACTTTGATTAATCGTCCTATAATTGTCAGATTCTGTTCTTACCATCAAAGTCAATGCAGCCATCTTTATTAAGGTCAATGTCACTGAGGATCTCCTCTAGCTCGCCCTTCTTCAACTTCTCTCCAAGCAGGGTCTTCATTCCCTCTTTTAGCTCGTCTGATGTGATCTTTCCATCTCCATTACAGTCAAACTATGTAGAGACAAGTTTAAGGTTGTAAAGAAGAATTACTTGAAACTGTCTCTACAAGTTCTGTGGTAGCCTGGAAACAGCTTGTCTACAGATGGGCCATGCTGACTCAGGAAGTGAGATCCCAAGTGCGAAACACTGGAAGCGAGAATGCCTGGGTGAGATGTGCCAAAAATCTATTTACATTTGTTGGAGGAAAAAAATGCAATGAAGATGAAAATAAAGGTATATGGGTACTTTTGGGGGTGTAAAGCCTTTTTTCTGTCCTGCGGTGTGACATGATTTTGTACCAAAATGAAAAACAAACAAATCAGTTCTACAATAATTGTAAGGAAGCCTTTTCATAAACAAGACATCATTTTTTGTGTCTCTTTTAATTTGCGACATTTCAACCTGCCCTGTGGTGTGACCTCTCCTGTCACTCCGCTGAACATTCACTACAAATTTGGCATGTCAAAAAATTCTAACAAATGACTTAATATGTCTCTAGTGCAAGTTTAAAAAATATGTAACTGTCCCATCTTAAAGAATATCTTTAGATTATCAATTAGAATTGTATTTTTCTCAGGAAATACAGCTGTCACACCGCAGGACATCTAGCTGGCACATGTTCAAAGTTTTTTTTTTTCAGAAAAGTAATATGTTTCCAAAAATAAGAAAATTATAATTATTAATTTTGACTTGTAGCTTAAGCCCTTAACCCCAGAGCTCTTCTTGGTGCGTAAATGTCAGATGAGCTTCTTCTGGTTTTTGTCTTTTTAAATATGTGATTTTTCATGTCACATGGCAGGACACTCTTTGGATTACAACATTAAACTGTTTATATCGTTTACAGATTTAAAGTAGAGATAAAGGTGTCATTTCATTAAATAATGTGCACATGCTTCCCTTTATGCCAACACCTTTATGAACTGTCTCTGTCACAAGAGACTCATTGTAGAATTTTTTGCATAATAGTGTTACAGTCACACCTGTATTGCTGTATTTTGTTAAAATACCATTTTTAAAATACCATCCTAAGACTGTGTGTAATTTATGGAATACATGTCTGTGCACTGTTGAGTTGAATTTTGTCATTTAAAGTCATTTAAAGTGATAATATCGAACAAAGGCGTCACGTCAAGTATCCATATATACATAGGTATTTATCTGAAACTACTTATCTCAAAAAGTGCCAGAAACTAAAAACATTTATAATACAGTTTGACTCATTGTCAAGACCAAAGACGTGTATAGCCAGATATGCAAATAACAAATATAGTCCTGCTGTCATCCTGCTACTGTAACACAAATGAACACACACTATTACAAACACAGTCATTGAATATATATTAAAAAGTGTGCTGAGGAGCCTAAATAAAATGAAATTAATCATCCCACTTACTGCTTAGTCGAATACTACGTCACACCAACACAAGGCAATTAAATCAGTGCTGGCTACCTGACTACTGACGTAAGCCCAATAAATGTTCCTCTTGCTTCCCTGCACTCGGCTGTCATGATAAATTAGCTGGAGTATAGCAGGGTCTAGGGTGCACACAATAGGCATCATTAATGTCAATATTTCCCCCAGTTTATTCTCTCCTCACTGAAAAATTCCCTGCTATTTTACTATTCCCAAAGGAGGGCCCCTGTGGTTTGCTTCAAAGTCCTGTCACCCATAGCACTGTGCTGAACCACTAAAACTCTTTCTTGCACCGTGATTTCACCAGGGGGCCCTTACTTGTTTGAAGGCACAGCGGAGTTCTTTCAGCCCGACCATGTGAGCAGTCTCTGCCACCATCCTTGGTCCCATTAACTCGCAGAAGTCATCAAAGTCGACATGGCCGCCCCCTGCAGAAAAATATGGGGGACACGTAATGCTGGACCATATAGTGGCATGTCAACACAGAGGTTAACTGCTTGGCTCTGTGTCCCCTGAGAGTTGGCTATACCTTATGAATGTATGCATAAAGCACTAATAAAGAATTTGTTTGGTGAACTGGGCCACAGCAGAAAGGGTAATAAGAAACATACAGACAGTTAAGAAAATGAATTAATGCAATATCACAACCCGGAGAAGGCTGCTCTGAACCTAAAATAGCACACCATAACAGCACTGGGACTGGGAACTGGGAAATCAAAATGTTTAATCTTTGGAATAATAGTAAAATTATCAGGAAAAGTCATCACAGTCCATCAGTTAATCAGAACAAGCAACTTTTGTTTTTTTCAAACTGAACTGTTAATAAAAATCCATAAAGTTTAGTATCAAAATGGAGACTAACATTTCTTAGCTTTTTGTGCTTACGTCAGGTGTACTGGGACCACATTTTGGGAACCGCCAATGCAAATAACAGCGATCACTCGTGTAGCCCATATGGTAAGGGATAACTTGTTTATTATACTCAGAAAACCATCTAAACTAAATTGTATATCTTATGCCTCTTTTCTTTGTTCATACAACTGGGGAATACGTGCGTGCACACTACTTTCTGTTTTAAATTTCCCGCCACATGATTTACACACGTGTCTCTAATGGCGTTTGTGAAAACTAGCCTAGCTAACTCTGCTACTTCATGCTGCACCATCTCTTGTTGTGCTACTAGTGATGGACTTTCGGCTCTTTTAGGAGATCCGAATATTTTGGATCCGTTCATTTCAAAGAGCCGTTCAAAAGACTGTCTCTTTTACTATTTATTTATATGACAGAAGCCAATGTGAGAACTGTTTTTATCTACAATTTAATCACAGAGAGAAATGACCAGGCTAAGACCTGTTTAAAATGGTTCAAACTGTGAGTGTGTTGACCCTTTGGAATGAAGCCAAATAAAACGCTGCACTATAATAATGATAATTAAAAACTAACTGTTATTATGATGTCAAATCTGTTTTGTTCACAAATCTTTCAGTCGTGTCGCCTGCTCTGCTTCTGCGCTGATTCTTGTGTTGGTTGAGCGTTAATCAGTGTAAAAATGTATAAAAATTAGAAAGAAAAAGATTTGTTTCTTTTCGAAAATGACATTCGTGTCACATTAAGGAACCGTTCAAAAGAGCTGACTCGTTCACAAACGTCACATCACTAGTGCCTACACTTCAAATCAAGTGTAAATGTATAGAATCGATAGCTACTTACCAGAGCTTCATTAACAACATAACTATGAAGAGGGGAGAAATTACAAGTGCAGTTTTATATCTTAAAAACTGTTAACGAAACCTCTTATTTACCATTTACTTACATTTTCCATGTTGTATCTCTTTCATCCCTTACCGTAACTTCTCTTATCTTTGTGAAATATATTATAAATGAGAAAATGTGTTAAAATGTCTTATCTAGTGAACAGCAGCCCGTATCAACAGGCTTGTGCCCATTACTCTATATTCTCAGACAGTTTTGTTTTCTTTATGCTCCAGATAATGAGCAAAAAATACAGTTTTTTTTAGTTCAACAAAAGGATCATTGTCCTGATGTGACAGTGGCGGTCCTTGGTATTGAAAACTTTTTTTTATGTGAAATTGTGGTTGTCTGTGTGTGTGTGTGGGGTGGGGGGCAACTGTGCATATGGAGCTGTCCATGGAGCTGTCCATGGTACTGAATGTTGGACCGGTTCAACTGGACAGGTTCATGTTCATAAGATTCATAGATAAAGACACTGCCAGAAACGTGAAGCTAAACAAATGGATCAACTCTTCAACTCTGCACATAATATGCCAGTGTAATGTCATGACTATAACTATAGCTATATTCTTTTTGCTCGTTTTTACATATTATTTATCAGATCGATCCACTGTAAAACAAAATCTCAACAGCAAATACTATTTTTATTTTACTATTTTAAAAATGCATATGCTAAATTAACTGTGTTCTGTTTCCCAGGGTTGTTGCTGTTGCCCTATTATTTACAATTTAATAAGGAAATGATAAGGCTAGAAACCAGCTGGCCCTGGTCCCAGAGGAGGCAGCTGAGATCCACCTCCGACTGTATCTACTTCATGATCTGGTGGGATTATAGTGATTTTCTGTTAAACTGATAAGCAAAATTATGGTGGAAAATTGAATCATATACTCACTACTGTAATCCTGGATATTACATCTTTAACAGTTTCCACCACAGGGTTACAGAGCTTGCCAGTTTCCTTCCTCGATTATCAATGAAGAGTAAAATTACCAAATGAGCACACATGACTGCACAGAAAGGGAGATACAAAATCTATTTCTGACTAACAGCAGCTGCTAACACTGCTTTATAGCCAGGGAAGACTGGGTCAATATGCAAGATAATAAACTTGTTACTATGTACATCTCAGCTTCCTTTACAATTATTTATCTATTCGATAATATAGGAAAATTAGCAAGTCTCTCAACAGACACTACATTCTGGCATCAGTCCAATAAATCAGTGTATATTCCAAAAATATGAAACAATGATTTTAAAAGGTCTTTAAAGGGCCAATATTATGTTATTTTCTGATCTATGTTATAATGTTGTTTCCTCATCTCAAACAGACCTGGAGTTGTGTTTTGTTTCATTCACACATGTTTAACACACAAACCCTGCATGCTTAGGCTGTGTTCTTTTCTCAAACTGAAAACACTCTGTTCCACCTTGTGATGTCATGTGGTAATACAGGAAGTGCTCCACTGTGTTTTTAAACACAACACACCTTCACTAGAATCATTTGGATGATTTCAGACCCAGAATTTATCAATTTCTATAAACTAAAGGTAAAAGGAGCTGTTAACTTGAAAACTACCACTACATGACATCACAAGGTGGAACAGAGCGTTTTGAGCTTTGGAGATGTAGACAGACTTATAAAAAAGGGTTACATTAACATGTGTGAATGAAACAAAACACAACTCCAGGTCTGTTTTTGATGAGGTAACTACATTATAACATGTCTTAAAGCTCATGAGAATACATTTTGTGTAATATAGGACCTTTATCAGGCAGTTAAAGGCATATTCGCTTATTCTAATATAAAATAGTAGTTGTTAAATACTTAATTTGTGCATATTAGACACTACCTGAAACTTAAACAAGCATGCAAAACAAAGTCAAGAGCTAAACATAAGGAAGAAGTGTTTTGTAGGTACACCCTGCACCTGCTTTCCCCAGTTCATTAATCAATGTGCACCTACACGCATGAAGGCTCACTATCCCAAAGAGGAGCCTCTTTTCTGTCTAAACCTGTGGAAGAAACAAACATGTAAGCAAACTGTGTGTCACAACAGGCAGCCTATTATTCATACACCCGCTGACATCAGTAACACCTCTGTCATATCTTATACACACAAAAAAACAAGATCTGCTCCCCAAGCACAAGCCTGCACATAAATACTCACATCTCATCTTTATCTGTTGGATGATCTCAATCAGCTCCATCTCTGTTGGCATGTAGCCCATTGTCCGCATACAGTCTGCTATGTCCTTGTAGTGTATGTAGCCATCTGCGTCATAGTCAAACTCCTTAAAAGCCTCCTGTAGTTCTGTTAAAAACAAGTGACAGTGCAAGTTTTCCCTCAGAAATATGGTGACGTTATTATTGGCTGAGAACACTTTCATTTGCCTGAAAGTTTGGAGTGTGCAGTAATGGATTTGTAACTTCTAAGAAAGTGCACATATTAATAGTGCGTAAAAGGAGTTGTTGCCTCTAAATAAAATAAACAATAATGTGATTCTATTTTTAATCAGGGAAATACTAGTCATTTATAAAGCCATGCAACTGACTAGTAATTTACCATGTGCCTGAAGCATAGACTGTATATATAAATGGACATAGCTAACCTGCTAGCTGCTGCGTTCCAAACAGGAAGTGATTATGGGCGCACTTCCGGCTCCATTTACTCCAATTCCGATTCACTTTATATTGGAAAATTCTCGTCCCTCTCTCCGTAACTGCTGCTGTCAGGCTCATCACTTTGGTCTTAAAATGTACGTATTAATCCGCTCTACATGATCCTGATCATTTTATTTCACAATTGTGTCCGTAACTCAAGATATGAACATTAATAGCAGACAAAACAGGCGCCTTCTTTCTTGGAGGTCACTCCTGCTAGCGTTAGCACAAGATTTGATTGACAGCGTTGCTAAGCGCCCGCTTCTTGCTAAACCAATGGTGCGGGCGGGAAGTGGCGTTACCTTCATCAGCCTGGCTCTGGATTGGCTCTTTGGTTGCTATGATACTTGCGGTCAGAATTTCTAATATGTAACTTGGCTCCAAATTGGCCTCTATAACTGCTAGACTCGATAAGCTTCATTTGACTGGAGATGAACGTTATGGGTGACATCACACTCACTTAGTCCACTTCTTTATACAGTCTATGGTTACTACTTGCCTGGCCAGCCAAAACCACATACTTTCACAATACAATACAATTTGAACACAAAGTAGGAGGGGCTGGTTTATCACTACGTCTTACCATCCAGCTCCTCGGGCATGAGCTCTCTCTCCTGTGTGGCAAAGTAAAATAGGAAAGACCAGAGAAATAATTACGAGGAAGCATGAGAGCTGAAATCAGGACGTCTTAAACGCGGCTAATTCTCAGGAGAAATACCTCAGCAATAATCTTTTTTTGACCACCAAATTAGAATAACACGCGTATCATGTCTACACCAGTGCATACTGACAGTGCACTCTAATGGGATTTCACCCGGCAACATGTCTTTCTAATTTGCAGAATGACACAGTACTGCCTTCTCAGGGGGGCCATGTATTGCATTGAAATAGGCCCCGGTACAAACTGCACATGACAGTGAGCAGGGCAGCTCCATACAATTTGCATTTACCTAGCACACAATTTGCATCCAGGCCAGTAGCTTTACTATTCCCTGCCTTGTTTTGACATTTGCTCTGGGTGATGCTGTCGACTTCCCTGCACTCACGTTCCTTGTGCTTTCAGGGATGTTTGAGCACAGCCTGGAGCATGAGACCAAATCAGCAGGCGCAAGTTTAGAGAGTGAAATAGAGGTTGGTGTCCACGGATAACCTTGGTTTTACCTACATCAAGCTGGAATTTTTTATTAATCATAAAGAAGCTGCTATTGGATGCGTGAAATACTGGGATTGACTGGATTTCTCCTCAAGCCACATCAGAACATCCGAGAAAAAGCATTTTCATCATTGGACTGTCAAAGCTAAAGACGCTCTGATCATGGAAGTATGATAAAATCTGGAAGTTGAAGCTAAGATGGCATTGTATTGTTTTCAATGGCCTATGCTCATTGGTGCATGATCCCAAAAATAATTTTCTCTTCCGCATTACTTCCTCCATACGGGCTAGCGCCTCTTACCATGTGACGGGGCTAGACTAAATCTTACAAGCTAACTTTTTCTTACCATGTGACGGGGCTAGACTAAATCTTACAAAGCTAACTTTTAGGCGCTTTGAGGATTTTAAATTTTTAAATGTTTGTGTTGTGAAAATACTGAAGAATCCCTACAAAATCTAACCTTTGTGAAAGCTGTGGATGCCCTGTCAGCTGAACACGGGCAGATTGAATTCCTAAAAAAATGCATTGCGCTCTATGGGAGAATTCTTTCTCTAGCAGCCACTAGTCGATCTCTCCTCGGGAAACAGGGGCAATGTCTTATTGTAGTTCTTATTATAGATCCATGGCTCTGATCAATAGTAATAAAACATCGTCATTACTTGTAGATAGAATCAAACAGCTAAGCTAAAATGCAGCAGCGATTTGTCACTGAGAGCAAAAGCATGCACGTTTAAACCATTAATCTCACTGTAAACAAGTGTGTTGTTCGACATACTGGATACAGATCAATACACAAAGGCGGAATGAGCCTGAAGACTAGAGACAAGCCTGACAAGCCAAAAAATAAAGATTACATAACTGCAGACTTTGATTTGAGCAGAAAGGTTTGGTCTTTTATAATCCGCATGACAAAAGTGCATTTGACATATTGAACCCACTTTGCTGAGATAATCTTCCTTGCACTAAGTGAATTAAAAGTCTTGAGTAATGCTGCTTCTTTAAGTCTGTTTTTCAGTAAGAATCTGTGGAATAAACGAGTGGAGCAATATTTTTCCTAATATATTTCAATGCCAGGGAGGCTAATGCATAATTCATACAAGGTCAACCTGCTGAGGTCCACAGTATTTTCAGGATAAGAAGAGGCTCTCACTGTTTATTTGGAAGGTGCTTGCTATGACAGATGCTTCTTCACTGTATAATATGGCCAACAAGATTAAAACGCAATGCAATGCTAGACTCATATTGCATCCCTGTCCCTTCGATGCTGTTTGAACATAATAGGAGGACTGTACCTTTACTCATTTAAGCACCCTCAAATGGACAAGGGCATATTTAAAAGGCATATTTAGATACAAGGTCAACAGGATAATTGGATTTTTTTCATCCAGGATTAGGATAGCATGGAGCAGACTCTTTAATTCATCCCCTCGAATGTGCCTATTAACTGTTAATTTCATTCTGTCTGCTTTGGCATGGGCCATTGAGCAGCGGCCCACTGTGCTGTGATGCATGTTGGCTCATGTGAGTGCAACATGATACACACATATGGGAAGGCCTTTCAGAAACAGCCTACAGTCAGAAATGATGTTAATGTTATCTCCTCTCCTTCTTATCGGTCTGCTCTGCCTATCTGCCATGTCAATGCATCAAATGATCTCAGCTTGGGCTGGGAATCACAGGGTTCATCAGGATCTGATGCCTTATACATGGCTTGTGATATCAATAATGTCACAGTATGCCTATATTACCATTGATAATCTACAGTGTTTTGTTATTTTAAAGGGCCCATATTATGCTAATTTCTGATCTATGTTATAATGTTTCCTCATCACAAACAGACCTGGAGTTGTGTTTTGTTTTCTTCACACATGTTTAACTTACAAACCCTGCATATTTAGGCCATGTTCTTCTCTCAAACAGAAAACACTCAGTTCCACCTTGTGATGTCATGTGGTAATACAGGAAGTGTTCCACTGTGTTTTTAAACTCCATACACCTTCACTACAATCATTTGGATAATTTCAGCTCTGGAATTTCCATTCTCTACTGAACAAAAGGTAAAAGGAGCTGTTAACTTAAAGATTACCGCTTTATGACATCACAAGGTGGAACAGAGGATTTTGATCTTGGAGGTGTAGACAGACTAATATTAAAGTGTTACTCAAACATGTGTAAATGAAACTAAACACAACTCCAGGTATGTTTTTGAGGAGAAAAGAACATTTTGGCATGGTTCAAAGCTCACAAGAATCAATTTTGCATAATATAAGACCTTTAAAGACAAATTCATCTTCATAACAATATTATTTTGATAAACCACATGCAGGTTGTACTATCAATCAACACAAGTGTCTAAGCCAAACATACTTTGACCAAAAATACAATGGTTGGAGGAGCTCTTGTTCTCTGTATAGGACTGGTGTACCTCATTTTTCCATGGTGGTTTTGAAATTGCCCCTCCCTGAACCGCCACCTCAACGTGGTGGAGGGGTTTGAACACCCGAATGATCCTAGGAGCTATGTTGTCTGGGGCTTCATGCCCCTGGTAGGGTCACCCATGGCAAACAGGTCCTGGGGGATGGGTCAGACTAAGAGCG
>KN483180.1:114817-133619 GCA_000787095.1 Periophthalmodon schlosseri | reverse complement strand
ATAATAAATTAAAAATAAGAACAAAATCTAATGTTGTATTTCATATAGTATTTCATATTGACTTTTGTAAGTAAACAGCTGACCCGAAGACTGGTGGTTCTAGTCCCGCTCTGGACATAAACACCACTGATTGAGATCCACTGATCCACAGGTTGGCGGTGCGATTCCAGTTTCCACAGATGAATGCTGTCATTGTGTCCTTGGGCAAGACACTGATGAATGAATGGGTGAGTGGTTCCTTGCTGTAAAACACTTTGAGTACCTTGAAGGCAGAAAAGCGCTATATAAAAATGTGATCATGTGACCATCAATGGGTTCCAGGCAGGGTTCTCGAAAAACAGAACAAAATAAAATAAATAGATACAGAGAATTTAAGGTATTTCTAGGCAAAGTTTACGCAGCAAGTCTTTTCAAATTCCTTCTTGTGTTAGGCACTTGTGCACATACCCAGCTCATGTGAGGTGTTGGCCCGTTTTAGCCTGTTTTACTGTATTGATATTTACATTGATCGCTCCTCAGCTCCATTATCACTCATACTCAGACACCACCCACACAATGTCATCAAATCACTTTTGCACTTGAGCCATCACATCTCTGCGGACAACTCCACTAAAATGTCTTATTTGATTTTCCGAGCGCTTTAAATGCCATGCACTGATAGGATTACCTGAGTTTTTTTTTTTCTTTTTTTGTCACACATTGATTTGAACAAAATGTACAATTGATTTGATTTTTCTGAGATGAAGATTTATCGTGTGTGGCTCGTTGTGCCTATTAGGTTTGACAAAAAACATCGAACCTCAGGATGGTCGATCCTTCAGACTAGATACTCCTTTGAGCACGTATCAGTACTGAGGAAAAACAAAATCGTAAATGGAACAAAATTGGAATAAAAAAAAAGAATGGTCTGGATCTCTTAACTAATGTGAAGCCCACCACACACTACGGGATTTTTCAGTCTTGAACAATTTTTAAATGTGTGACAAAAGCACAGAGCAAACATGAGGAGAATCGTATGAGATTTTAAATCTTCCAATCTTAAGACCACAGTGAAGAGACCGCACACCACAAGCTAAAAGTTGTGAGCTATCAAAACTATAGCACAACTCGTGTCAGCTGTTTCCTGTCTAATGTAAAACGACTCGCTTTGACACTCAAAGTGTTCCAAAGATCAGAGCATTGCACTTCTACTTTAGATGCAAGTCAGAACTGTGTCATTATTTGTGAAATGTGGTGCAATAGTTCAGATAAATGCTTTTAATGCACAGAAGGCTGGCGATATACTACACAAGAAGTAAAATCGTGTTTACTGTAGCAGCTTCAGCCTGATCTCTGCTGCGTGGTTTTATGTAAACAGACACGTGAGGCTCTACTCTGACCTTTTCACGTTTTAAAGAACGTTTCAAACTGGGTTAATAGCTGTGTTTTGTGGACTGGGCGTCATTATTTGCAAAGGAGAAATTCTAATGAATAATATGGATGAGAATGCTGCAGTTTAACTTTACAACTTCACAAGAGGTGAGTAATAAAGTCACTGGTGCTGTGTTCTGTTGGCTGGTGCAGTAGCGGTAATGTTTGGTGGTTATGATATGAAAGAGCAGCTCAGAATCACACTGACACCACACACATGAGAAGCACAGCGGAGTCAAAATCGCACACAAAGATCCAAATTCTGGTCACTCCTTCCCAAGGTCAGATACAAGCAAATCGGGTCCTAAATCGGGCAAATTATCCTGTAGTGTGTGGCGGGTGTAAGACCACATTGTAATATTAACAAAATGACAATTATTTTGTCTTGTAAATTACATTCTTCTGGCTAAAAAAAGGTGGAATCAAAATGGTATAGAGCCTTTCCCTTATCAAAATTGAGTACTAGTTTCATGACAACAGGGCTGCACAATATATTGGATCTAAATCGCAAAAACTGTAACTATTTATTTTGTATTGTTAAGAAAAATCTTGCTGTAACTGTAGTGTAGAATCTCTACAAATATGTTCTGAAATGCATGAGATTTTTGTATTTACCAGTTCATATTTCAGGCTTCTTTGAACAGAATTTTTAAATTTTTAAACATATAAACTGCACATCTAATCAAGATGCTTGTCAGGGAATGTAGATTTTCTTTTCCAAAATGATGCAAGCTCTACTAATACCTATCAAATATACCTACACATTCTCGCATTAGCCTTTCCCATCCTAGCCATGGAAATGCATTAGCTAATTCCCTACAGGCTTGTGTTTGTTTTCTCTCCCAGCTGCTCTGTTATCTTCAGCTCACTTTGTACTGCTGCATTCTATTGACAGCACCACCATTAAGAACAGTGGCAAATACACTCCACATGCAAGCAGCCATTGTGCGCATCCATACCTCTCACTCACAAGTCTAAAGGAGGCACTTAAAGCCAAAGAGGAGTGAACGCTCTTTTGAAATTCAACCACTCCAAACCAGCCACAGCCCAACGCATGAAAGCTACAGCTCACTGGACTTGGGACAAACAACATGGACGTGGAAAGAAATGGGCTAGTTTATCTGGCGGTGAAAATATTGCTTTTGTTTTTGAAATAACCATCATTACTCTGGCAAGATAAACACCAAAAAAAGTACTTTGTCCCCTTTATTAAGCTTTGAGCAGTTAAAGAGTAAAAACTTTTTTTCTGGTAACGCTTTGTTTTACACGTAGACTGTAGCCGCCGCATCTCAAATAGGAAGTAACTATGGGCGCACTTCCAGCTCTATTGACTCTGGCTCCAACTCACTTTACACTGGAAAACTGTCACCTCTCTCTCTGTAACTGCTGCTGTCAGGCTCGTCGTTTTAGTCTTAAAATGTTCGTATTAACCCACTCTCCATGATTTTTATTTTGTTATCGTGTCTGTAACTCAAGAAATGAACACTAATAACAGACAAGACCCCGTGGTTGCTCACACTAGCGTTAGCAACAGGTTTGATTGACAGCGCCCGCTCCCTGCTAAACCAAAGGTGTGGGCAGGAGGGGGAATAACCTTCAACAGCCTCGCTCAAGATTGGCTCTTTGGTTGCGATGATACTCGCGGTTAGAATTCCTAATATGGAACTTGGCTCCAAATTCGCCCCTATAACCGCTCTAGCCTCGATGAGCTTCATTTGGCTGGAGCCGAACGCTATGGGTGACATCGCACTCCCTTAGTCCACTTCTTTATACAGTCTATGGTTTTACAACACTTAAAGTCACTCTACTTCTACTGTTAATTTTATGCGGTTTGCAGTGGTCCAAGGTTTTTCCTCACTTAACATTCATTCCAAGCATCAAAATTGTTCACTGCTATGAGTGGAGTTCTGCCCTCACAGTAATGCTAACAACACCGAGCATGCTAGCTGCACACTTCCTGATTCTCGTTAAAAACCAAAAACAAAACACTAATTAGATATAGACTTCACAATACATTTTCTTTTTTTTTTTACTCAAAATGTACAAACAAGATAATTTTGAGAGTAGCAAATGTATTTCCTTTCCTTCCTTTCCACCAGTGCAATGTAAGAATATGTGAAGGAATTATAAAATATCACCATCCTGTAGTCGTCTTACCGTGCTCCAACAATCAGCTCGTTCTGTCCGGGGTCAAAGGTGAGCTGGGAGTAATCCACCGTGCCCTCGGCCTTGAAGCGTGAGAACCAGGGCTCCATTTCTGCCAATCACAAGACAGAACACAGCATTAGCCAATCAGAGCCAAGGATTTATGACAGAAGATGACAGCTGCACATGAATTAGCGGCGTTCAAGATGGCCGTAAATTTGGCCGTGGACGCTTGTAATGACGTCTTTAAAGAGAAATTTACAACCAAGTCTGACACGTCTGTTCTCTGCCACACTGACACAAGGATTAATCTATTTGCATCTAGTTACATATTTAAAATACAACTTAAAATTCATTGTTGTGTTTACCACCACAATCTCAACTAAATAGACTTCCTTGTCGTCCATTAAGATGTTTTATTCTATATTCAGAGGTGGTAATACTGTTATGACAAGTAGTATGCAGTAATGTAAACTTAATAAATCAAGAATATGTACTAGTGCTGTCAATACTAAAATTTAAAAGTCAATTTTGATACTATGAAATGTGTGATTTTTTATACTTTTAACAACCCTACAATGTACACTCCTCCTACTGCCAGTACTGCAGTGGTGGAACGTAACAAAGTAAAAGTAGTAAAGTACTGTATTTAGATACAAATTTGAGGTATCTGTACTTTACTAAAGTACATTTTAAAGGGGATACTTTTTACTTTTACTTCACTACATGTGTGAGCAGGCATCTCTACTCTCTACTCCACAAATTTTTTCAACAGGACTGAAAAATAAAAGTTTTTTTTATGAGGCTGTGGGGTTTATATTTAAAACATTCATAGTTTGAGCAAACAAAAATATACAAATAAAAACAGCTACAAAAAATGATTCACGATAGATTTTCTACTAAACAAAATTCAGCACAAATTTGTATCAAAATCATTACATTTGATGCTTTATAAAAGCTCAAAATTTGCGTGAAATACTTTTTCTATGTACTCTTTAATTACATTTTAAAAGGGTACTTTAATACTTTTACTTAGTAGATTTTTTCAGGTGATACTTTTGCTTGAGTATTTTTTTTTTGCTCTGGTATTTGTACTTTTACTTAAGTAACAAAATTGAGTATTTCTTCCACCACTGCAGTACTGCCTACACTATATCATACAATCATATAACTGGGTCGTCATACAACTACTACAACTGATATTTCTACTACTACTACTACCACTACTACTACTACTATCACCAGTACTACCATGAAATCTCCCATAATATTTCAATTTTGCAAGTATCCACTTCCACCGGTATCATTCATATCACTTTCAAGTTCAAGTATTCAGTATCCGTGTGATCTGATTCCAGCTGACTCTTTTGTCAAACTCAATAATACACAGTCCACAAGTCCACCGCAGAGACAGACCAAAGATAGTCCAGAGACAGACTGTGACATCTTATCCACTACATGCCTGTTGTCATGGCGCCCGGCCCATTAACCCCTGACCAATCGAATCGCAGGGTCTCGCCTGGTGCCCTGCCTGTCTGCTGTCCGGACACCCGATAGGATAAGTTACTCCGAGCAAATCCATCATACTCTCCATCACTTGTCATGCGCTTGTAACAGTTTTAGTTTAATGGGATACATTCTGGAAATACAGCCGGAAAAAAACTCTTATAAGGAGAGTCAATTATCGTGTACATGCAAGATAGTACAAAATAGGGTTATATTTCTGCACTTATGGGTTTAAATGTAACACTCATTCACTTTTTGCACGGCAGTTGAACCTCAGTCAATAGAGTCTGTGTAATCCCTCAGTCGTCCAGATATGATCCATAGTAAAAGAAAAATTCAATTCTGTCAACTGGACAAAAAGTTATTTGAGGTAAGACGTTTCGCTGCTCATCCAAGACTCTCTTCAGTTTTGGTCAAATTGCTGGTGAACACCTTATATCGATCTCAAGGGAGGAGCTTAGTTTCAGTGTAGTTAGCGCCTCCATTCAGATAGATATAAGCGATCTGACCAGAACTAAAGAAGTGGCTTGGATGAGCAGCAAAACGTCTTGAAATAACTTTTTGTCCAGCTGACAGAACTGAATTTTTCTTTTACTCCTTCAATACATTTTAGCACATTTCAGATCGATTAGAAGGAAATCATCTAACTATTGCTTCATCTAACTACCTCCAACACATTAGAGGTATAAATTGATGGGAAAATTGCACTGCTGCACCAAAAACACTGCCAGCTCAGTCTTTGTTATCTGGCTTACGTCGTTAGAGGTATAATACTCCCTACGATGGAAGCATAGCCAGGCTTGAATGGACAATACCACAATGTGTCAAGTGTTCATGTCTCTGGGTGTCATTTTGGTAAACAAACTTCCCCTGTGTTAGACATCCCGTATCCTGCCCCTCTTTACATTCTCGGGTTAGTTCATTTATTCTATAACATAATTTTTGTTAATATCGCCCACATCTATGGAGGGCGAGTGTTATCCAAACAACAGCTTTTGTGGGGTGCTCCCAGTGGTCAGTATTCGCCAAGAAAAAAACAAGAGTTGAACAGTATCAAGATAAGCTGGTAAGAGACTCGTGATTTTGAACTGCATCACCATACTTCCATATACGGTAAAAGTCCGAGGTGACTGTTACAAAACACTTACGCGGCTGAGTTTTATGGAGCGGCTGCTGGCGTCGCTTCATTCATCACTACCTTTGCGAGCTATTTCTGAACTTAATACATCACAGGCTTTTTTTTTCAAATTTAGCAGAGAGCTTTCCATCTGGGCAGAAAATCCAGCTCCAAACACATTGTGGGTGAGTTGAAGCACACCTGTCAGACACTGTTTCATGTGAAAGCACCTCTCTCTGCTGACTGCCGCACTCCAGGCTCCGTGACAAATGTGGGATTTTGGATTCAAAGGGAAACACAACTGAGAGGAGCTTTCAAAAACATCAGCCTTTTTCAAGTCTCTACTGAACTGGGAACGCTATCCAATAAATAGCATTGTTGTACATATATGAAGGAACTGTGAACTGTCCAAAGCCTTAAAGGGGAGGGGAATTTTATACCAAATAGATTTTTTTTAAGCTTTCTACCACGTTATGATGTTGTTCCCTCATCAAAAACACCCTGAACAGGCTTTAGATGTCATCCGTGCATGTTTGAGTAATTTAGCGATCTAGCGACCCTATTCAACCTGTCTTATTTAGCTGTAAGATTCTGTCCAAGGCTCCGCCCACAAGCCTACATCGCCCATGCTCCCACACAACAATTCTCTATAAATATACAGTAGCTTTCATGCTCGCTGATTGTGTTGTGATACCGCTCTGAAGGGGGAGTGACAGCGCGGAGAGCAAAGGGAGGGGCGACTCAAAGCGTCAAAAACAAAAGTGAAACGTATTTAATATGTTAATACGTTGTTTATGTGAATTTCAAAACAATAAAAGGTAACATGGTGATCTAAATATATGTTAGCAGTTAATACCCCACACAAGTAGAATACCTCCTCTCTAAATTATGTAATGATAGTGGTATTAGGAAGAACATAATATATACAAAACGTCTATATATCAACCAAAGCAATTTCTTCTTTCCTTTCAGCTTCTCCATTCATTAAACCCCATGTCATATTGGATTATTTTTAGTCATGTAGATGTGACATTTTCTGAAAAAGGAGAGTTACGAGCCAAAAAGGTGTCCTCAAGATAACACAAATTTCCAAGAATTTAAAAATTCCAATTAAAAACTATCTCCACAAGCTGATGATTAGTCTCAGTACATTCTTTATCATTTTGACACAGTATAACATCATCTCTCAGCACCCAAAGCTAAACTTAATAAACTTTCTATCTAAATTTCCTTGCAGTGACGGCTTCAGTCTCACTTATTTGAGCACGGGAGTTTTGGTCGTGCCAATCTCTGGGCTTTGCTTTTAGTGGCATTGAAAAGGATTCCTGGCATACAAATGCAGACAGCAGCCCCTCAGGGAGACACCACTCGGAGCACTCGGCAGCTCCCATAAATCTGCAGTGACTATAGCTCTCCTTCACCAGAGAGGGGGGAGGTGGGTGAGTGGGGGGGTGAGAGCGAGAGAGATACGGGAGCGAGGGGACGATGGGGCGTTTATATGTGGACTTCTGCTTTGGAGAAAAGGGCACTGGAAGAGGTAAGAATTTCATTAAACAATACAAGATTTACAGGCGTGCTAGAAAGGCCACATATATCATATAGTTTAACTATAAATCTTTTTCTCAGACAACTACCTAGTGTTAGCGCAAGTGGCAAGAAATTGTTAGGAAGAGTATTCATGTTAACTTGTTCATTTTAACCACAGACTGTATAAAGAAGTGAACTAAGTGAGTGTGACGTCACCCATAGCGTTTGGCTTCAGTCAAATGAAGCTCGTCGAGGCTAGAGCAGTTATAGGGCGAATTTGGAGCTGACTTCCATATTTGGAATTAAGACCACGAGTATCATAGCAACCAAAGAGCCAATCTGGATCGAAGCTGTTGAAGGTAACGCTCCTTCCCGCCCACACCGCTGGTTTGGCGACACTGTCAATCAAACCTGTTGCTAACACTAGTGGGAGAGACCTCGGGGAAAGAAGGTGCCCTATTTGTCTCTTATTAATGTTCATATCTTGAGTTACGGACATAATAGTGAAATAAAAACACCAGGATCATGTAGAGCGGGTTAATACAAACATTTTAAGACTGAAATGACGAGCCTGACAGGAGCAGTTACAGAAAGAGGGGCAACAGTTTTCTAATGTAAAGTGAATTGGAGCCAGAGTCGATGGAGCCAGAAGCGCAGCCCATGATCACTTCCTATTTGGAACGCGGCGGCGAGCAGGTTAGCTATGTCCATTTATATATACAGTCTATGATTTTAACGGTGGAATTACTGGCAAAAAGTATTTTAAAAAGCTCAAGGCTAATAAGCTTTTGAATTAGTGGGCCAGATGTTTTAGAAATACCCCAACATCAGATGATTCCCACATCCATTTATGTATCTTCTGTTTACATATAGGACATACCTCTAGGCTATAACTTCTGTACAGATCACATTCTGGACTGTGGCCAGTTAGCCATAAGAGACACATATATGAAAAAGACTTGTTTTTGTCTCCCAATAGTGGATCGTAAAAAGCTGCTCGTATTTTATTTGGTGATAACTTTAAGTATCTATTCCCCAAAGTGATTCATATAAGTGATAATGCAATCAAATCTCCACATTGGTATGCCAAGAGCTGCCGGCATTAACAGAGTGTCTGCAGTGGAGCAAAGACACACATCTCAGAGCTCCGGCTTTATCCCCTTAACCCTACATCCTCCCTCTGTGCCCTGGAAAGACCACACCATCACTCACATCACGTTTGTTAGTCCTGGATTTGACAAAATGACAGACTATATCAATATTTACAGCCCACATCAGAGGCCATGCCAGTCTGCAGTCTGGCAGCTTGGAAACTCTAGTCTAGTGCTGTGTATCTGGCAAAGGGAACAGCAATGGAAACACGCACAAGCCATTCAGAAACAAGAGCGGAGAGTTGAGAGGAGGTGGCAGCAGGCTCTCGAATCAAAAGATTAATTGTGTCCAAATACTAGGCACACGTCACTGAAGGAGGACTTTGTGAAGAAGGCGATGGCTTTCAAGGTTTCTGACTGAAAATCATGTTAAGTTGGTTGCAAAAAGTTGAAATTAAACTTTTTGTAACAGAATTTAGTTTGTGTTTTACTTTTTAACCAAACTACCAATTATTATAATAGTATTTTGCTGCAACGTTTTAATTTGCGGTGTCTCTTTCCTTGATGTAACAAGCAGCAGTGTAAAAAGAAAGTCTTGATTAGATGCTTTGAATGGATTTAATTGTGTTTTTGAAGATCGAGAAACTTGATGACCTTTAAAATAAGCACCGAGTTCAAAGAATTTCAGGGAAAGAAAAATATTTTTTAGAGATCAAATTCTCAATAAGAATACAAAGGTGCATTGACTGAAAGTTTACAAAGCAAATTAGTTTACCATTTAAAAACTGTTCAAAAAGTGAAACATTTTCATCGTGGTCAGAAATGCATTTGAATTGTGATAATAACATCCAGCCATTCACAGCTTTCACCCCAACTGTACAGAAAGAGCGTATGAGTAATTCAACAGGCAAATGGCCCCAAATAGCTGATTTAGAAACTCAAATGACAGATGGACAAATATAGAATTTCATGTTCTAGCCTCAATTATAAAAGACACTGAACATCTGTTTATAATCATTTGCAGCTTAAAGGTGAATTCTGCAACTTTTATGGTGGAGGTCCCACCACCCCGACATGTTAAATCAGACCTATTCTGCAAAAGGGACTTTTCAGAGCTTTTAACATGTTATAGTTGTTTCCTCTTCTCATTTACCCTCTCAGAGTTGTTTTTAGAGTGATTTGTGCATGTTTGAGCAATCTTTCATTGCTCCTTTTTAAGATGCTATATTGCCGATCAATCCCCGTTTTCACTGCCACCGGTACACGCCCACTGTGACGTACTTAGTTCATTCTCCAATTTTATTTTCTTAATTGGTGATACATGTAGGATTCGGCAGACCTGCTTAGTCATTTTGGTACAAATGAAAAAAAATCTGCAGCTCACTAGTGTGATCTGCGACTATCCATAGGAGGAGCAGACAACTTCAAGGTCCTTTGTTGTGATGACGTTTATGGCAACGTCAGCTCCCATTGGTCACCACAGTTTTCTAATGAAGAAGAGGACTTGTTTCTTTTATTAAGTCACTTTAGATGAATAATGTGATTGAACGTTCCATAGTATGGCATTAAACCTGTGACACCACCAGGCAACGTTACAGATGGTCTATGGAGAAGCGACCCAGCTCACAGTAAGAATGCAAGTTTTCCAATGCCATACAGCTCCTTTAAGCAAAATATATGTATATATGACAGCACATTCTTGGAATGCAGCCACTGTTACACAATATATCTTTGGGACTTTCCATAAAAAATAAAACTCCAATCCCAAATGGCCAATTAAAACATGTGTGATAGCCTGTGAAGCACATGCTGTTTATGAATGCGATCGTATATCTGTTCTTAGTGCCTGCTTCGTTCTCATGTGGCGTTCAGGGATGCTGGTAAAACTAGCGGGCGTTGTGTGGTGGTAAAACTGGCCCCTCCGCAGAGACATGCCCCTCTCGGCCCGTGAAACTCCTATTTACTGCAGACTTTACAACCTTTAAACGCCTCACAGCCTCCACCAGGGGCTCTTGTTAAGTATGCTTTAGTGATGCGTACCTCTCTGGGGTTTAAGCTAGCACAACACAACCAGCGCTGATGAGGAGGAGCATATTTTCTACAGTTTAAGCAGAGTTGGAAATCCTGCTAATACAAAGACGTGCACTGTTTGTGCCAGTGTCAAGCCTGGATAAATCTGGCATCTGGTGTAATGTACTAATATGATGTGTAATCAGATGCAAAGAGACAGAAGATTGGCTGGAAAGATGCTTCAAGAAGTAAGTTTGTATTGAAAAACAACTACAGTTTTAAAATACGTCTTGGCAGTCTTATTCTACTGCTACTTCTGTTGTATTCTGGAATTGATAAGCTACAATTTAATAAGAAGAATAAAGGTTTTTCTAACTAATTTCTAGGTGTTTTTAAAGTTTTTACACCATTGCGAGACAGGGTCAAAAGAATTGTTTCACCATTATACCGCCTGTGGTTGAGCATCCAGCCCAGCGCTGTCTAATTACTTTGGCAAGATCATACAGCCATTTGTTGATTTGCCCCAGTTGTTTTTTTGTTTTGTTTTTTTATCGTTTTGTCCTTTTTCCCTTCTTCTTCACAGAAACTCATTATACTAGCCAATGGTTCAGTTCTAAACTCACTTTCCCAGCACAGACTTCCACAGGAGGCTATATTTAGACCTGTTTTTGTGAAAGTATGGCGGCCTTACCTTTTGGGGATCACATTCTAGATAGTTTATGCTAAAAGGGTATTTCTTCCTCAAACCCAGCAATGGTCCAAACCGCTGCACAAAGCAGAAAGTGGTCTTTATGGGCGACTATAGGCTCGCACCACAGTAGCACTTCTGTCAGACAAGTGTTGTGCCAAGTCAGAATTACCCACAATCCCGAGAGGCACGCCCTTCCCCAGTGTAGCCACAATGATATACAGACAAAATGAAGAGCTGTCATAGTAACTCATGCACTACGGCCCTGGACAGTCATGACCACAAAGGGACCACAGGCTAAATTTCCCCAAACTGCTCTGACTCAACTCCTGTTTTTAGCTCGAAACAAACAAGCACAGTTCATTGATTATGGCATGTGACTGAATTGTGCTTAAGTGAAGGTTAGGATTTCATCATGCAAGTCTAGGAAGTCATTCTTTGTCGACATATCTGGCAACTCAAGCTAAACCTGTGCGGGATTGAGGTGCAATGTCATCTAGGGCTTTTCCATATATTTTGTTGTTGTCATTTTTAGGTTCCATTCTGGCAACAGTAAACCTCTGATTCTCAGTGATCCATAGCGCTCAGTGATCCACACGTTGATAGAGCATCGTTTGGAAATTGTGTTTTTTATGCCTGATGCCCTCTCTGATGCAGTTAGCATTCACCTTGAGCTAACATCAACTTGAGACAATGGCCAATGTCCTTATTCGGAATGATCCAATCATAGCCGCTAAATTGCTGCACGCGATGCGAAAGACATATTTTTGTGTCGTGTACAACAAAACACTATATAACTCCTTTTACTTCTAATTTACAGAGTTTAGTGCTTCACTTGTTGATCCTCTGCTATTTTTTTCTTTTATAATCGTAAAACCGTTAGATTTAACGCTTATGGACCATATGTTTCTCTGATTGGTTATTCCACCTGTCAATCACGCCCATCGGAAATGGGGCGGACAGGATATGGTTCCCAAACATCTGTGTACGGTTTTGTAAAAGCGTGTGGCCAGGCAGCTGTTTTGAGACCGGATCCTCATTATAACCTTAGATCAATTAATACAACTCAAACATTTTCTTTGGAGTGAATAATTTAACAGTTCAGTTATTCACTATTATAAAGTACTTTCATTTTGATGGATCATTTGGTTCATTGTCTTGGTCATGTTGTGAAGCTGAAATCAAATTCCCCTGGGACAGAGAGAGAGCGCAGAGAGGACTTGAGCTTTGCTGGGCACAGACGGATGGGGAAATGGGGACAGCATTGGTCACACAACAGAAGAAGAGATTAGCTGGAGACAACAGAAATGTGATTGGTGCAAAATGCATTCATTAGCTACAATCTTTTACTGAAATGATGTCGGTGTCTCAAAAATTGAACACCAACAATTTTATATGTTATTAAATGAAGCGTGGGTTGAGAAGATCATCTGAGGTGAAAGCATTGCCAAATCAATATGAAACTCACTTTCTGTAAGGAAGTATACGTCTGGCTGTGACAAGCCCTCGATAGTAGATACATATATTCAAATATATGCTCCCGGTCTATTGCTGTCAGCCAAAGTCAGTCTGCTGCCTTTGCCTCTCAGCTACTACGACTTTTCAAGCAATTCAGTCGTTGTACTTTCACCTCTGCGCCGTCTTTCTCATCTGCCTCGCTGCAGCATAATCATCGGCCACCTCACCCTCTCCATCTCTTCTTCGCTTATCTTGACAAAGCTCCAAAGTTCAAAGATCCATCCAAAATATTCATGACTCCTAATACTCATTTGTCTGTTTGCAAATTGAGGTGAGGTGAATTAAGATGTTTTAAGAAACTCCAAACTATAAACTTTTCAGGTGGAGGGTGAAATGTTCCAAATGATGGCATTAAACTCCATGGAGACATCAGATAAGACGACAAGGTACAAGTCAGATCTGCAGAGAGGGCATGTTTTTCCAAGGCATTATTAAAAGTAATTGAATAAATGCAAGTATAATGCCATACTGTGGAACATTCCAAAATAAGAAATGTGGTGGCAATGCACATTTAAACACTTAAAGGTCCTATATTACACAAAACTGACTCTTGTGAGCTTTAAACCATGTTATAAAGTTGTTACCTCCTCAAAAACACACCTGGAGTTGTGTTTTGTTACATTCACATGTTTGAGTAAACCTTTATTTTACTTTACTTTACATCTCCAAAGCTCAAAATGCTCTGTTTCAACTTGTGATGTCATGAAGTGGTAGTTTTCAAGTTAACAGCTACATTTTATCTTTAGTTCAGTAGAGCTTGGTAATTCCAGGGCTGAAATCATCCAAATGATTCTAGTGAAGGTGTGTGGAGTTTCAAAACACAGTGGAGCACTTCCTGTAATACCACATGACATCACAAGGTGGAACAGTGAGTGTTTTCTGTTTGAGAGAAGATCACAGCCTAAATATGCAGAATTTGTGTGTTAAACATGTGTGAATGAAACAAAACACAGCTCTGGCTATGTTTTCGATGAGGAAACAGCATTAAAACATAGACCAGAAAATAGCGTAATATGGGCCCGTTAAATTTTTATTGGTTGCAGCTTGGTCTCCTTGAATAATCGTGACCAGGGGATAAAAATACACCAGAGCAATAAGTGAATGCAAATTGTGGGATGTGTAGTTCTTTCAGGTCCGGCCAAAGCTTGAGGTTTCGCTCTGTGTTTCTCTGTTATGATCCACAGTGGTATAGTTAAGTGTTTGTAGTTCTCCCAGCTCACCTGAAAAGCGGCCACTGCACTGTCACTATGCCTATTCCACACAACGGGGATTACTCTACATTACACGGGCCCAATGATTCACAAAGACTAGCATAATAGCCTTAACAAGAGCTCTGTGTGTGCGTGGATGTGTTTGGGTAAACGTAGTGACTCATGGCTATTCTGCATCCAAAGCAGAAAGAAGAAAGAGGAGAATAATTTGGCTTGCACTTGTGAGCGATGAAAGACTATCATCAAGGCATGAAAAGACTTATTATTAAGAATGAATGGAAGATATGGCATTCAAGGCAAAGATTAATGGACAGCTTAATGACTGCATGGAAATTATCAACTGTTCAGCACCTTTACAGAGCAAGCGCTAATGTAGTGTAGCCGCAGAACAAATGGAATAGACATCAGGTAAACAAGGGATTAAATACAAAAGCAAAAAAACAAAACAAAAAACAAACAGAACAAACTCAGAGGCCATTAAAACAAGGTTATTCACGGCACAGGTGAATTCACGTCAGTATTGCAATGTAAGATAATTACGACTCAATTGGACCCACAAGCCGTGCTGTGAGTAGGTTAGGATAGATGGCAAGTGTCTATATACAAGAGGTACTGGAGTGAATAAATGTGTTTGAACGGACTGGCTGTGCATCTGTCACAATTTCCTGTTTGTATTTAAAGCCTCTGTAACCATTTTCCCCATGGATTTGAATAAAATTTGCCCTGCCCCGGACCAGATAGAGAGCAAGAACCAATTTTCCCTACTGATTAAATTGTACTTTTTGTTGAAATATCTAAAAAGTAAATTCACAAATATCGAACCTGATTATTTTATTATTATTATTATTAGTGACCAGACCTAAAACCTGGCATATTACAACAAAAATCAACAGTTTAACAATATAAATTTTACCTGCCCCCCATCTGTATTAAACATTATTGGTCTTTAGAATGTGGTGATGTCGTCTGAAACCCAGCAATGTTGTATAAGCAGCTCCTGAAGTCAAAATATATCTATACGCTGAGCGCTGTCCGCAAAATCAGGTAGTGTGTGTTAGCATGCTAGTTGTTGTTAGCTTTACTGTCATGGCAAAGCGCTTACAAACTGCAGTGAATAATTAGGATTGCATAAGGTAAGTGAGGATTAACTTTGGACCACTGCCAACCGTTTAAAATGAACCAGTGCTGTTTTTTACGTTTTTAAGACAGAAAATCAGGTACAGAGCCTTCAATTTTAACTCCCTCATCATTTCTATAGAGCTCTTCTGGTTGTGCATGATTTTGAACAGCATCAGTCCCTGTAGAACATACTCAAAATGACCCGTTAAGCGGCAAGAGTTGGAATGAAATGATTGAATGATTTTTATTTTTTTTTATAAGCACAGTAGTCCTTGTTTAGACCTTCTGTAGTAATGGTCATGGTGTAGTCCTATTTTGACCCTGGTTCAGCCCTAGTTTAGACCTGGAATAGTGCTGTTATAGACCTGGTTTAGATGTGGAGGTGCTGGGAGGACAACCATTTTTTATAGGTGGTACTTTGAAGTTGAGAATCATT
Source organism: Periophthalmodon schlosseri (assembly GCA_000787095.1). Taxonomy (NCBI): domain Eukaryota; kingdom Metazoa; phylum Chordata; class Actinopteri; order Gobiiformes; family Gobiidae; genus Periophthalmodon; species Periophthalmodon schlosseri. Next base: position 117,841 of record KN483180.1, on the reverse strand, counting down.
GTTCAGTTACCTACACATAAGTGGATGAATGCAAAAACGTGAACTTAACTTTTTCATTTTAATAAAATGATGGGTGATGTTAAGTATATTTCATTATGCAGGTCCATGTTTCTCTGATTCGAGGTTCTGCTACATAAATCTATAACCAGTTCTTTTCACACATGTGCCACTTACGCATACAGTCTGAACATTCATGCTAGTTTCCCCCTCCTTTCCCACTGCTCTTGTGAAACACACTTTATGTTCCTGGTCTATGTCTGATGCTAACAGCTCTGACCCTCTACATTACCACTGCTATATTTCCACTGCAGTATTCGGTCCACGAAGCGTAATGGGCCATAGTGGTGCATTAGAGAACACATCGCCAATGACCAGCGATGACCCGCAAGACTCTCTACGGGCGTCCATTTTGGAGTATTGTGTCATGTTATCCAATGTTAGCCCATTCTACTCAATTGCCCGCGAGTGATGAGTGCTACCGCCGCTAACAATGAGAATGACAAAGACCAGGAAGGAAAGTACAGAATGGGAATCGTCAAATGGGGCTAGATCTTTGTGCTAAACGACCTTGGATCTTTTTCAAGTCAATTTCACCCAAGACATAATGCTGGGTGATTATCTGACTGCTAGGGACTCCATTGGACTGCAAACAACTCAATGGCATCTGGGTACTTGGAGGTGGGCAGACACTGGAGCATTGATCACTATTGAATTGTTCTTTTCGACTAAGTTTCAGTGCATTTCATTAGACTTTAGGAGATCGATGCCAACACAAGATGAATGGACGGGACGATGGAACTTGACGCTGGAGTTACTGTATCCAAAAACAAGCACAAGTGGAGAAAGTAGGTTTGATTGCTAAAAGAAAAGCTTAATGTTTGTCGAGAGAGGATCAAATGAAAACGGGAAGTGATGGTAACCTAATATTGCTTTCGTGCTACATCGATGTTTGTGTCAATGTGCTTTGCCAGAGGAAATTGCCAACTGCCAGGGACAAAAAGAATTAATTATGGTGTATGTATTTTTTTCCTTTATGGCTGTTTCTGGTGACATCACAACATCCTAGTCAAACAAAACACAACTCTGGGTATGTTTTTGATGAGGTAACAACATTCTAACATGGCTAAAAGTTCAGATGAGTCAATTTTGCGTAATATAGGACCTTTAAATGTTTTATTCATTCATGTTGGGGTGGACGATATGCCCAAAGAACATGCCACTCATATTTTTTTATCCTCCATCAAGGGGTAACTAAAACCAACTGCAGCTTCTTCGGAGAGTCCACGCTTCACTGTGATTGGTTAAATCGGTCTGTCACTCACTCAGCGCATGACAGAGACTGACCAATTGGAGAAGTGGGGGAAGGGGATGTGTTTGAGCAAAAATCTGCTATAAAAATAATGGTAGACAATCCTCAAAACAGTATATTATCACAGGATTAAGTCACGATTCATATTACCAGCTGTAATGTATTTCACAAATGAGTGTTGGGAAAACTTTTAGGAGTGTGAGCAGTGACTATATACAAGCCACATGAATGCGATATAAGTAAACTTTTGAGAAAGTAACAACAAATGCTATGCGAAATACAAAGACAGAAGAATGACTCAGCTGTTTATTTCTATTTGGGAACATCACAAGAACATCGAGAATGTAGCAACTGGCTCCATATAACTGAGACGGGAACATCATCACATTCTGCAATCTGCTGGCGACCAATTAGCGTTTCTATATCTCCTAGCAACAGTATCTAATTAAACCAACTACATTTAAAATCTTTAATCAATATAATTTTCTACTTAAATTATTCTGTGTGTGTGATTTACCTGAGTGTGGGATGATGGGGTGCTCGATCCGGTAACATGGCGACTCGGGCAGCAGCACCGGTCCTCTCCGGGCCTCCACACCCCATCGCAGGACCAGCATGCACTGCAGCAGGAGCAGTGCATGCTGGGTAACCGGACGTCCCATGAGGCCCCGGGGCGTGGCTCGCTCCTCCTTAGGCCTCAGGGACCAACAACATTGGAGAGACACACCTGGAACAAAGAGAGAAGAGTCAGCTGTTTATTTCAGACAGTGGAGCATTTTAAAGTCTTATTTGCGATGTGGGCGTGCGCAGACATAATAATCACCACTGCATCGTTGTAATTGCAGTGTTGCTTTGTTTTAAATCAAAATATTGTGTAAAACTTTAATCCCAGCCCTAGCATCAAGTTGTGGGTTGGGATCCTTGCACAATCTATTTTCAGTGGTTAAACTTATTTGAACAGATTACACCAGATGCCCTGCCAGAACCAACCCCTTCCATTTCAGGCTGGCACAGGGCGTACACTCTCTTTTAGGGCAGTACAATATGACGCACAAAATGGATCACAGTGTTTTCCTCATATAGCGATCGGTGATGATTTTTGATTCAGTCTTATTTTGTCTTATTAAAAACAAAATAAAAATCCAATATTCATTTCTGGAACATAAAAAAAACAAAAAAAACAAAACAAAACTCTGAACTCTGCTCCAAACATAAACTGACAGAGGAATGGCTGCAGACTAATATGAAGAATTTGACGGTTTGCACAGTTTTCTACTGATGAACTACAACTAAAAGAATGAAAAATATTTTAAGGTCACAGTGACGACAATACCAGTTTCGAATCTATACACTATGGAGGGAGGTCAACAAGGGTGAACATCCAAACTAAAGTTTCACACGAGCAGCTCTAGACAAATGAGGTCATGAAGAGTTTTAAAGTCAAAGTGTTGCCTCACTCGATAAAACACATGCACCCACTTTGCATCATAGCAATCAGAACAGATTCAGCTCAGGAGAAGGGAGAAGCAAAAAATAAATGGTGAGAGGGGAGGAAAGAGGAGGGAGAGGAAGGAGAGAACAGAGAGGAAGGAGAGGAGAGAGAGGAGGGAGAGGAGTGGGGGGGGAGAGAAGAGAGAGAGAGGAGGGAGAGGAGAGAGCAGAGAGAGACGAGGGAGAGAGGGGAGAGGAGGGAGAAAAGGGGGGGGAGGGGAGTT